>VIAB01022672.1:18777-31854 GCA_009801035.1 Oophaga pumilio
AAATTTAAAGGGGTCTGAATACTTTCCGTACCCACTGTAATTGTTTGCAAAGAAACATAGGAGCAAAGACATATTTCTAACATTTCATATTTTTCCTTAGGAACCTCCTAACTTAATAATAACATGTCCATACTATAACACTTTCCCCTTTTTATAAAGGGCACGGTAAATTTATTCACAGATCATCTCTCAAACCCATCTCGCCAGCTTCCACGTGGATTTTGGAGTGGACCAGGTGGCGATTGCATCCACTCTCCTTAAGTGTCCAGCCAGGGGAGTCTCATAGGCTACCCTCAGTAATTGCTCCTGAAACTGGTAACTGGTAGGGTACAAGCAGTTGCCATTCTTTTAAGCCATACCTGACAGGGGTCACAGGATATATTCTTCCAGTACTGCTTCCCTGGAGTCCAGAATATCCTCTTTGGGGGTCATGTTAGCAAATCTACAATCTATAATTTGAACTGACATTACATTTTTGTTGTTTCCCCAAGGCTGAAAATCCTGGTGCTTGAACCTACACACAGAGGATAATGCTTCAATGATTTTCAATGTTGGTTTATCTGAGCCATAACTCAATCCATAGCAGTAAAGAAAAGCTTGAGTGGGTTTAATTGCTGGCTAACTAAAGCAAAAAATGTAGTGGGTGGACTGCAGTACACAGAAAGATCACTAAAATAATAATAATTTTATTTCTATACCGCTAACATACTCCGCAGCACTTTACATTTTAGAGGGGACTTGTACAGACAAGACAATACAAGATATTACAGAATAACAATAATAATCACAGAAAACAACAGATATCAAGAGGAGTGAGGGCCCTGCTCACAAGATTACAATCTATGAGGTAATATGGGAGGCACGAAAGGTAGATGGTAACAATTGCTTTCATTGTTTTGACCAGTCATAATGTAAGAAATCAGGTGTTCATGAAATGCTGCATGAACCGGTTACCAACCAGAATGTGTAAAAGTACAGACACAGAGGGCAATTAATTGCATAAAGTGTGTGAGAATATGATACGAGGGTCATGGTTATGAGGCAAATTTTGAATGGGCAACACAGGGATAGTTAGATAAATGCATTGAGGCAGTAGGCAAGTCAGAAGAAATGAGTTTTAAGGGCACGCTTAAAACTGTGGGTATTGCGCATTAATCAATTATCCTGAGTAGTGCATTCCAAAGAATTGGCGTAGCACGCGAGAAGTCTTGGAGACGGGAGTGGGAGGTTCTGATTATTGAGGATGTTGACCTCAGGTCATTAGTAGAACGTAGGGCACGGGTAGAGTGGTAGACTGAGATGAAAGAGGCGATGTAGAGTGGTGCTGAACCGTGGAGCGCTTTGTGGGTGAGAGTGATAAGTTTATATTGAACTCTGGAGTGGAATGGCAACCAGTGCAACGACTGGCACAAGGTAGAGGCATTGGTGTAACCGTTGATGAGGAATATGATCCTGGCTGCAGCATTCAAGACAGATTGGAGAGGGGAGAGTTTGGCAAGAGTGAGACAGATTAGTAGAGAGTTACAATAGTCCAGACAAGAATGAATAAGAGAAACAGTAAGAGTTTTTGCAGAGTCGAAATTAAGAAAAGGTCAAATTCTAGAAATGTTTTTGAGGTGTAGATAACAAGAGCGAGCCAGTGATCGGATGTGGGGGGATGAATGAAAGCTCTGTATCAAGTATGACCCAAAGACAGCGGGCATGTTACTGGGGAGTAATGGTAGAACCACACACGGAAATAGCAATGTCGGGCATAGGTAGGTAAGTGGAGGGAGGAAACACAAGGAGTTCAGTTTTTGACAGGTTCAGTTTCAGACAGAGGGAGGACCTGATGTTGGAGACAGCAGTAAGACAATCACTGGTGTTTTGTAATAATGCAGGCGTGATGTCAGGAGAAGAGGTGTATAATTGGGTGTCATCAGTATAGAGATGGTACTGGAAACTATATCTACTGATTGTTTGTCCAATAGGGGCAGTATACAAGGAGAAAAGAAGGGGGCCTATGACTGATCATTGAGGAACCCCAACAGTAAGGGGAAGATGAGGGGAGAGGAGCCAGCAAAAGATATAGTGAAGGAGTGACCAGAGAGGTAGGAGGAGAACCAGTAGAGAAAGATGTCCTTAAGGTCGATGGAGCAGAGCATAGTGAGGAGGAACTGATGATCCACATGTCGAATGCTGCAGAGAGATCCAGGAGAAATAGCATGGAGTAATGACCATTAGATTTAGCTGTTAGTAGATCATTAAAGACTTTAGTGAGGGCAGTTTCGGTAGAGTGTAAAGAGTGGAAATTGTTACACCTGGTTCTGGCCCTGCTCTCCGGTTTGGTCCGGCACTCACTCCTGGTCCCGTGTTCCCCGATGCTGGTGCTATACCTCTGCGGGGTTCCCGTCGGAATCTCCGCTCTCTGCCTGTCCCACGCTGTCCTGTTGCTGCCTCTCTCCTCTGCTTCCTGGCGCGCTGCCAGCAGGTCCCCGGGGAGAGTGCTCAGGGCGCGCGCGTGCTCCCAGTCTCTAAAAGAGACAGCGCACATTTTTTGAAAATGTCAATTAACCAATGGTAGCGCACTGTCTGCTATTTCTGGTCCCTCTGCCATAGGGTGGCGCCGGAGCAATGATTATCTACTGTTGCTAGTCCCAGTTCTGTGACTGCTCTGTCTGCGCTTCTGCAGTATTCCGTCTAGTACTTTGCTTCCACTGTTTGTTTCCACAGAACATCAGTGGCCTACTATTTGGTTGTCCAAGACGACGTCTGTACCGACTGCTTCAGCTCCGTCTCGTCCCGCTGCTTAGCCATCCGAACCTCTGGACTACTCCAGTTCGACTGGAGCCAGCTTTTATTCGTATACCTGGCATCCGCCGGTCAGCTCCACCATTTCTGTATATTCTGTTTACCCGTCTGTCCCGCTGGGACAGCTGCCACGTGTCCGGGGTCTAACTGGAGGTAGCACCTGTGTCCCCCAGGTATTCTATTTTGACCCTGTTTGAGGGGTCTTGCTATGGGTACCTGGGGCTCACTAGTCAAGCCCCCTTCGGAGCCCCACGGACCGTGATTCCGAGGTTCCACTCAAAAAATAAGCGAATGTGAACTTCGCCACCTGTGCCCCACTTCCATTCGTTACAGATTGCTCCGACTATGCCACCCGCTAGATCCCAGAGACCTCCGGCTGTGGAGCTTTGTCAAGAGGTGACCCGTCTGAGAGATCTGCAGGACAAGATCACGACTTTTCTATGTAGCTTGTCTACTCGCATGGATTCTCTGATGTCCCCGACTGCACCTGACTCGACTACCGACACCCAGGTACCCACCTGCATGGCAAGTAAAGGTCCTAGCCTTCCATGGCAACCCCGTTCAATATCGGGGGTTAATCAACCAGTGCGGCCTGCACTTCGAACTCCTGGGGCATATGTTTTCTTCTGACCGAGCCAAGGTGGGCTTCATAATGTCACACCTCGCTGGGGAGGCCCTTGCCTGGCTAAATCCCCTGTGGGAGAGAGGGGATCCTCTGGTTAATAATCTCCAGTCTTTTCTAGAAGCATTTCAGCAGGACCTTTGATGAACCTGGTCGCGTCACGTCGACAGCCTCAGTTCTTCTACGCTTACGTAAAGGGACTCTTACTGTGGCCCAGTATGCCGTTCGGTTCCGCACTCTTTCATCTGAATTATCCTGGAACAACGAGTCCCTGGTGGCCACCTTCTGGGAGGGTTTGTCAAGTAGAATAAAGGATGAGCTGGCGGGACGGGGCAGGCCAACTACCTTGGATGATCTGATATCCCTGGCTACCCGGATAGATCCGCGATTTCAGGAACAGTCCAAGGAGACCAAACAGGACAAGAAGTCCTATCACCTGGGCCCTAGTTCTCCTAAATCGGCTACTTTGTCTTCCTCTCCTGAGGTCATGGAGGTTGGCGCGTCGCCAAGAAGGGAGCTGCTTCTACTGCGGTAGTCTTTGGCATCAGATCCGTACCTACCCATAGAGGTCGGAAAACTCCAATACGGTAGGAGAGGTCTCCCTAGGTAGAGACCATCCCTCTCCATCACTGCAAATCTCGGTCTCCATGTCCTTCGGCGCTATAAAATTATCTGAACTCTGTTTGCTGGATTCTGGAGCTGCCAGGAACCTCATCCAGCAGGTTGTTGTGGTTCGTTACCGCATAACAGTCCAGCGTCTTCCAGACCCGTTGCGGGTGACCTCTGTAGATGGCAAACCCCTGACCGAACTCGTCCAGTTTCTGACCGAGCCTGTGAAACTCCGGGTATGTCTAACGCATTCTGAAAGAATCCATCTTTATGTGTTGCCTAGTTTGTCTCACCCCATGCTTTTAGGTCTACCGTGGCTTCAGATGCATGAATCAGTCCTAAATTGGAGAACAGGAAAGGTTCTGCGATGGGGAAATTCCTGCATGGATCGATGTATAACCTGGATTCAACCTGTTTTGCCTCCAGTCCAACCTGCTACCCTGCCGGGGTTACCTTCCTCTTACTGGTCCTTCCCTGATGTTTTCGGGAAAAAGGAGGCAGAGAGACTACCACCTCACAGGTCGTATGATTGTCCGATTGATCTTCTTTCCGGAACATCCCCTCCTCGCGGGAGAGTTTACCCTCTTTCTCAAGCAGAGACCCAAGCCATGTCTGACTACATTCAGGAGAACCTGGCCAGAGGATTTATCCGGAAGTCATCTTGACCGGCAGGAGCAGGATTCTTCTTTGTGAAGAAAAAGGACGGATCCCTGCGGCCAGATCACGGTAAAAAACAGGTATCTATTACCTTTTATTTCAGAGCTGTTCGATCATCTCCGAGGGGCCAAGATCTTCACCAAATTGGATCTCAGAGGGGCCTACAACCTGATCCGAATTCGAGAAGGAGACGAATGGAAAACAGCCTTCAACACCCGAGATGGTCAATACAAATACCTGGTAATGCCGTTTGGCCTAAGCAATGCACCTGCGGTTTTTCAGGAATTTGTAAACGACATTTTCAGAGATCTGCTCTATACATGTGTCATTGTTTACCTGGATAACATTCTGATCTTCTCCGCAGACTTGGTCTCACACCGGAGGCAAGTACATCTGGTCTTACAAAGACTCAGAGAGAACAGGCTTTATGCCAAACTTCAAAAATGCCTCTTTGAACAATCCTCTTTGCCTTTCCTCGGTTACATAGTGTCGTCAGCAGGATTAAAGATGATCCGGAGAAGTTGTCTGCTATCCTCAAGTGGCCTCGTCCGTCTGGGCTGAAAGCCATCCAATGGTTCCTGGGGTTCGCCAACTACTACCGGCAATTCATTCCACACTTTTCCACCCGAGTGGCACCCATCTCAGCTTTAACCTGGAAAGGTGTAAACTCCAAGGATTGGCCCTCCGAGGCAGTGGAGGCCTTTGTTTCTCTCAAAAGAGCCTTCTCTTCCGCACCCATTCTCCATCATCCGAATTCTAATGAGCAATTTTTTCTGGAGGTAGACGTTTCCTCCATAGTTGCAGAAGCAGTGCTCACCCAGAAGTTGTCTACCAGTCGGATGGTCTCTTGTGTTTTTTTTCTAAGGTTTTTTCCACCGCTGAAAGTAACTATTCCATAGGATATCGGGAATTGTTGGCTATCAAGTTGGCCCTGCAAGAATGGAGACACCTCCTTGAGAGAGCTGTTCATCAGGTAATCATATTCACCGATCATAAAAACCTTACTTACCTCCAATCCGCACAGAGGCTGAATCCCTGTCGAGCCTGGTGGGCCTTGTTTTTTGCCCGATTTGATTTTGTTCTTCATTTCCGTCCAACTGACAAAAATATTGAGGCAGACACACTGTCCAGAGCCTTCCTGCCTCCTGACCTTGAAGAAGAACCCCAACACATCATTGAACCGTCAAGGTTAGTGTCTGTAGCCTCTGTTAATCTGGCCCGGCTTCCCCCTGGAAAAACCCTCGTGACTACCTCTGAACGGAACCATATTCTTTGGTGGGGTCACTCTTCCAAGTTAGCCGGTCACGCCGGTCAGAAAAAGACTCTGGAACTCATTACTTGTTACTACTGGTGGCCCAACATGCGCAAGGATATTCAGGAGTATGTCGTAGCCTGTCCTTCGTGTGCTCGTAATAAGACTGTTAAACGTCTGCCAGCCGGTCAACTCCAGCCTCTTCCGATTCCTTCCGCTCCCTCGCAGAATATCGTGATGGATTTCATCAGGGACCTTCCCATCTCTTCCGGCTGCTCTGTTGTTTGGGTCATCGTGGATCGCTTCTCTAAGATGGTTCACTTTATCTCGCTACCCGGTCTTCAGTCTGCCCCTGAACTTGCGGATTACTTTATTCAGCACATTTTCTGTCTCCATGGATTCCCTCTCCACATCGTGTCTGACAGGGATGTCCAGTTCACCTCAAAGTGCTGGAGAGCGGTCTGTAAACTGGTAAAAATAGAACTGGACTTTTTTTCAGCGTACCACCCACCATCCAATGGGGAAGTGGAGAGGACCAATCAAATCCTGTCCGGATTCCTCCGCCACTTCGTCAACGTACACCATGATGACTGGGTAGATTTGCTGCCCTGGGCGGAATTCTCAATCAACAATCACGTAAGTGAATCTTCTGGAAAATATCCCTTTCAGATTGTATTTGGACTCCAACCTAGAATCCCTCTTCCTATCTCTGGACCATCTGGTGTTCCTGCAGCCGATACTTTGCTGAAGAATTCTTGAATGTGTGGAGTGACACCAAATTTGCTTTAGAGAGAGCCTCTCAAAGTATGAAGAAGCATGCAGATAAGAGACGTCGGGATGCTCCCACCTTTCGACCCGGTGATAAGGTATGGCTCTCCTCCAAGTACATACACCTGAAGATGCCTTCTTACAAATTAAGTCCCCGCTTCATTGGGCCCTTTGAAATCTTGAGACAAATCAACACGGTCTCTTACAAACTGAAATTGCCTGCCTCCTTACGTGTGCCTAACTCTTTCCATGTTTCCCTCCTCAAACCAGTTGTTTTGAGCTCCTTCTTTAAGGACCCGGGAACCACTCCAGACCCTGCTTCTGAGGATGATGTCTTTGAGGTAGAGCATATCTTGGCCACTAAAAGAGTAAGGGGTAAGGCTTATTATCTGGTGAACTGGAAGGGCTTTGGCCCTGAGGAGAGGTCATGGGAACCTAAAGAGGACATTCAGGCTCCTCTTCTTCTTAAAGAATTCTATGCAGGCTTGAAAAAGATGGGGCGTAAAAGGGGGGGATACTTTTACACCCGGTTCTGGCCCGCTCCCGGGTCTGGTCCTGCACCCACTTCTGGTTGCGTGTTCCCCGATGCCGGTGCTGTACCTCTGCGGGGTCCCCGTCGGGATGTCCGCTCTCTGCCTGTCCCACGCTGTCCTGTTGCTGCCTCTCTCCTCTGCTTTCTTGCGCGCTGCCAGCAGGTCCTCGAGGAGAGTGCTCAGGGTGCGCGCGCATGCTCCCAGTCTCTTAAAGAGACAGCGTGCATTTTTAAAAAATGTCAATTAACCAATGGTAGCGCACTGTTTGCTATTTCTGGTCCCTCCGCCATAGCTAGGGCGTCGGAGCAACGAGTATCTACTGTTGCCAGTCCCGTTAGTACTTTGCTTACACTGTTTGTTTCCACAGAACATCAGTGACCTACTATTTGGCTGTCCAAGACGACGTGTGTACCGACTGCTTCAGCTCCGTCTTGTCCCGCCGCTTAGCCATCCGAACCTCTGGAGTTCCACTGGAGCCAGCTTCTATCCGTATATCCGGCATCCACCGGTCAGCTCCAACATATCTGTATATTCTGTTTACCCACGTGTCAGGGCTCTAACTGGAGGTAGCACCTGTGTCCCCCAGGTATTCCATTCTGATCCTGTTTGAGGGTTCTTACTACGGGTACCTGGGGCTCACTAGTTACGTTCCACTCAAAAAATAAACAAATGTGAACTTTACCACCTGTGCCTCCACTTCCATTCGTTACAGAAATCAAGGTTATTTAGTTTAAAACATAACTCATCAGTGAACTAATGCATATGAATATGTATATATATGTACTATATGTAAAGAATCAGTGTAAAGATCTGTCAGTTGATCCATATCTATATCTTTATCAATGGCAAAACATAATTACTACACCTAGAGGAAAGGTATCTACATTGGACCAGTATTCTTTACTGTGACAGCAGTAAGCAGCTAGAAGTTTTCATTGTTGATTAGGTAAAAGGTTCTTAAAAATTACAATGTAGACCACTCATATACATGTTTCATACTTACAGTCACCTGACAGCTAGCTTCTCTAAGTGAAGCGGGGGCGTAGTTTTTCACTGAACATTGAGAGAATTAGAAACAGTAGCTAGTTTGTGACTGTAAGTATGAAAATCATATATGAGTGGTTACTTGCAGACTATTCAAACCCTAAAGCTGTGTATAGGAGGGGATCCCAAATTGAATTTTTGCCTTGGTTGCAGGAAGACCTAGTCCAGGACCAGGAAGTTAGGCAAGTATAAAGTAAAGGGAATTTTGACGATTTTTCATTATAGCCTAGCAACAAGTTATGCCTTTAGTCTTCACATTACAGCAGTATTTAATGTTTTATACTTCTTTCCTTGTATAAATAACTACATGGAAATCACTAAGAAAAAGGTCAGGTCTTCTGAGCTCATTATTGGCATCAAGCTTTGCAGACACAAGGGTTTGACTTAGGACTACATTTTTGTAATAAATCACATTCTGTATACCATTCACTTTGTAAATTTATTATATGCCCCCATTCCCTAATTCTACTTGTAATAAGAGAGGCTATGTGAAAACCTATCCTTTGCTCTGTTAGTGTCTCCTTCTTATAGTGTGATGATGATGTTAGACTTTGACTTTAGTTTCTACAGATGGAACAGTTTGAAAGGGAGAGTGAAAACAGAGCAGCTTTTACAGATCCGTACTGTGTGAACAAAAATCCCAGTTTCATTTGTACAGTATCCATGATTATAAAAATGCTATGTATTTTGAGCTTGGGTTGTAGCTATTTACTAAATAAAACAACACAACAGATTTTAACCAATGTTTTATGCTACTTTTTTATTAGATATAATCTCAAATGTCAGGCTATATTAAAAATAGCAGCTAAACCCTTAACTCCCAGGAGGAAAACAAATCATTTCCCCATGAACTATGTAAAATGCTGTGTTCTCAAAATTTACATTTAGATTTTCTTGGGTACAAAACTTCATTCACATTTTAAAGATATATTTCAAGAGCATTTTAGAGTATGCAGATTTTTTTCTAATGCATCATGGTGTATCTTTTACAGTTCCCCTCTACATTTGGATGATTTCCATTGCAAATCTGCATATAGCACATTTTTAGCAATTTCATGCTGTTTGGAAATATGGAAAAACAAAAAAAACTGAATTGAAGTAGACTTGAATGACATGCATGATGTAAAAGCATGTTCACACTTGCCATAAAAGCAAGCAAAACCAAAGGAAAAAACAATGTGTGCATATACCCTAATAAAAATAAATAAATATAAAAAGCAAGTGCATTAAATAATTAACATAGGGTACTAAGTAAACACTGTTTTGATCAAAAAAGTATAAAGCTGTCCCACCATGGAAAGGTGTACCCATTTGGGACAGTAACTACACTCTCTAACGTTAAAACCTAACGCCAAAAAAGTTCAAACACCTCTGTTCAAAGGACATCGTTCTAGAACTGTTGTGGCTTGCTCATTCGCAACTTTGAAAAGTTTAGTAGTGCTGTCATATTCGTTTTCAGAAAGACGTTTTTTTTCCTGTCCAACCTTCAAAAAAAGCCATACTTGTTCTGTATTTTTTTTTAAATTTGCACTGCCATGTATGTGAACATTTAACATGTTGAGGCTTTGAGGGTATGTTCCCACAGTCAGTAAACGCTGCGGGTTGGACGTAGCTTACTTACTTTGGGGTTTACCTCTAAATCTCCGAGTGACATGACAGATGAAACCCCTGAGGAATCCATTCACTATAAAGAGGCAGCAGATTTTCTCTGACTCCGTTTGGCCTCTGTTCAGCTGTGTCCTTTTCAGAAGTGCACAAAACTGTGGCCAACGGCACTTTTATGCAATCCTAAAAAGACGGACACCTCCGGATCACAGTGACTCCATCTGCCTCATTATTGGGAATCTTCCGCCAGAGGTTTACATGAAAACCCTGGTGTAAGCACTCAATGCAGAGTGCAGGATATATGTGCGCCAAGCCTTACTGCGATCTTTGGGAGGCAGAATGAAAAATCAACAACATGTGAAGAATTGGTTTTATTTATTTTTTATGCCGTTCCTCATCCAGTGTATGTAATTAGGCGACTTTATTCTTCGGGTCGGTGCGATTACAGCAGAATGTCAGATCAGGATCTGACAGGCAGGCACTCATAAGCCACCATCCCTACAGGTCCCAGAAGGACCCCGCGGCCATCTTGGTGCCGATGTCTCCATGGAGATCATCAGAACAGCGCGATTGCATCGCATTGTTCTGAGGGAAGCGCGCAGGGAGCCCCCTCCCTGCGCGATGCCTCTCTATGCCGCTGTCACTAATGACAGCAGCATCAGGGGGTTAAGTGCCAGCGATCAGTGCTAGCACAGATTGAGGGTGTTGCTGAGGGGTGTCAGCTGTCACATACAGCTGACACCTGCACCCAATCGTCGCGGAAATCAGCATGAGGCCGTGCGATCAGTGCACCATACTAGTACTGCTCTTTGCGGGAACGCACCTCCCACATAGCTGTACTAGTACGGCGCATGTTGGGAAGGAGTTAATAGACCCCTTAGGGAACTTGAAGCTGCGATCGTCTGATCCCTTGTGCTATACATATACAGTGTATTAGTACTGCTATGCATAGCTAAAATCAAGATCTACTATGAACACCAGCCACAATCTGGCTTTCATAGGAGAATCGTAATAACAGGCTTGGAGTCTTTAGCAGATCCTCAACTGTCATGACAACCCATCAGAATCCCACAATCACATCACGGTCGCGCTGAATGTGGAACAATGTGTGGCCTTGTTGGGGAGTGTAAAAAGCTGCTGTCAGAGATTGACAGTGGTATTCAACAAGTTAACAGCCGCGGGCGGAGCTCTACTCCACCTGCAGCTGTTAGAAACACATGATGACTAATTAAATCATCGTCATGTGCAAGGAAAGTTGCGTGCTCGGTGAATGAGCCTGAATCAAAGTCAGAGAGCCGGCATATGACATACCGGTACATCATATGTTGTTAAATGGGTTAAAAGATAATGTCAAATTAGAAGAGTTTGGAAAACAAAGTTGTAACAGTCTACAGATGAATAACAACACATTACACAGTGTCATTATTTAACAAAAAGTAGTCTAAAATGCAAAAGTAATGTTAAAAAAATTAAGTACACCCTTATTGCTGCCACAGAAATTAAGGGGAACCTGTCAAGTTGCACATGCAGGCCAATTTGTGGACAGCATGGTATAAAGAAGGCGAACCTAAGCAGGATGATATACAGTATAGATTTGTTGAAATTGTTTCATTATATCTTGTATTATACTTATTGAAATCCCTGGTGTTTGTATGTACTGTATGAGTCCAGTGGGTGGATTTACTCATATAGTGCATACAGATTAGACTCCTATAGATACAAACAATGAATAAAAATGCACGTTTTCCTGAAACGTTTCCCACATAAATGTATATCAGTCTGATCAGTTCTAGTTCTTTTTCCTCTATAACATTCAGCCTGAAGATCAGATAACATTTTCAATATGACAAGTTCCCAGTAAAAGGGTAATCAGCAACCTGATACTGCTAATCAAATACCCTTGATTGTTTATCAGCAAATGGACTATCTCTATAAAAGCAGAAATTTTGGTATCTTGCTGGTCTGGAGCATTTAGGGCCCCGCCTCACATAGCGACACACCAGCGATCCCGACAACGATCAGGATCGCTGGTATGTCGCTACATGATCGCTGCTGAGCTGCCAAACAGGCAGCTCAGGCAGCGATCAGGACAGTGACACTGCGGGTAACGTCGCCTAGTTACCCGCAGTGTATGTTGGATACCAGCCCGCTGATGCAGGGAGCTCCCCTGCAGCAGCGCTCTGGTATCCAACGTACATGTTGGGTTTCCAGGCACAGCCACGCGCCTGGAAACCCGAAGTGTACCTTGGTTACCAGTAGATCGCTGGTCTCCTGCCTGTCACACGCAGCGATGCGTGCTGGCCAGCGAGAGACCAGCGATCAAAAAAAGTCCTGGCATTTCTGACACGACCAGCGATTCACAGCAGGGGCCTGATCACTGGTACGTGTCAGACATAGCGAGATCGCTGCTGAGATCGCTGTTTAGCAGCGATCTCGCTAGCAATCTCGCTATCTGAGACGGGGCCCTTACAGTGTACTAACACAATGCCAAGGAGAAAAGACCTCAGAAATGTTCTTATAGAAGCAGTGTTTGATGCCTACTAATCTAGGTAGGATTATAAGGCCATTTCTAAACAACTTGGAGTACATCATTTTACAGTGAGAAAGAATATTCACAAGTGAAAAACATTCAAGACAGCTAACAATCTTCCCATCAAGTGCTCCCCAATGTCAGATCATGCAGTCCCATCATGCGTAGTGCGTCGGATAAATGTGATCCCAAAGGTTATGTCAAATGTTCCTAATAAAAGCTTCAACTTAATCCACAAAAAAAGCAAGTCCCCACTCAGGTCTGTCATCTGTTAACGGAAATATAGGTGGCTTTGAAGTTACTGATAGCACAAAGGCTCTGGAAAAGCGAAATGGCTTCTCGCTCCCCAAAAGAAATTCAGCAAATTCTCTGCTCCCAAATCCAGATGCCCCCCTCCCTTCTGAGCCCCAGTGTGCCTAAATAATATTCAGTGCTGAGATCTCATCTCCAGAGTTCTTGGTGCCGAAATTTCCATCTGCGCATGCCCCGGCAGCCATTTTCCTGTATGTCCACTGCACAGTAAACTATGTAAGTGCGGGGGACTCTGGGGAACTTCATAATGTTGGCAGAGCCCCCGCACCACCAAACACCCACAGCGGTGCACATTGGAACACCCCCTTATACCAGCCTGCGGCCTGCAGCAACGCTCCACTCTTGCCTCCTCCAG
>VIAB01022678.1:26822-40853 GCA_009801035.1 Oophaga pumilio
AAAGTGTATCGTATCGTATGTTATCCATATGGCAAGCAAGCCTTTTGTTCTGAGATTAGCTGGCTCAAGGTGTGGAATCTGTCACTCACAGCCTTTTGATGCCTGACCCCCCCTAATGCTGCTAGCTGCACTCTGAAAGGGGTCTAGGTGTTCTATTACAGCTGCACATTTTCAGGAGGATTGTAAGTTGTCAATAAATCCCCCCATCCTTCACACCATGTGACATGCATTTACCTAACATTGAAAATTCAATGCATTTACAAAAAAAGCTAAACATTTTATAGGAAGCCAAAAAACCTCTTTGTATGTTTTTTTTCCCGCACTCCAAAATATACTAACGCCATGTAGGCAGTAGAAACAGTGGTAACTATTAAGGCTAAGAGGACCCGTGGAAGTTCGGGTTTGGTGGGTCTGGCTGAACTTGTGCCCAAAGTTTGGTTTGGGTACCTGAACTTGACCCCAGACCAGGACCACACATAAGTCAATGGGGACCTGAACTTTGGTGCTGTAAAATGGCTGTAAATTGTCGTAGTAAGAGCTATGGGGCTGCAAAAGAAAGCAAAATGGGGGTAAAAGAAGAAAAATTGCCCTGCAAACAAATGTGGACAAGAAAGTTACTTAAAATAACATATAATAATAATAAAAAATAATCTTGAACCAGGAGGTGGAGGTCCAAGTGGAGGAGTTGAACAGTGCCTTGCATGTACAGTACATTGACCTAGATTTACTATGTGTTTTAGGCATTTTTTTTCTGACTTTCTTGATAAGGATATGTGCTCAAGCAGAAACGGGCAGTCTAAATATTAGACAGCATTAGTAAATTTGCTACAAAACATAGAGTATATGCCTGATTCCATAAGTACAAGCTCAGCTCTCCTAAGCCACAAGGACGAAGCTGGAAAATCAATCACATTTTGTTTCTAAACCACACCATACTGGTAATACCTAGTGATGATCGAGTATGCTCGTTACTCGGGTTTTCCCGAGCATGCTCGGGTGTTCTCCGAGTATTTGGTCGAGCTCGGAGGTTTAGTTTGTGTCACCGCAGCTGCATGATTTGTGGCTGCTTGACAGCCTGAGTACATGTGGGGATTGCCTGTTTGTTAGGAGATCCCTACATGTATTCAGGCTGTCTAGCAGCTGAAAATCATGCAGCTGCGGCAACACAAACTAAATCTCCGAGCACGCCAAAATACTCAGAGAACACCCGAGCATGCACGGGAAAAACCGAGTAACGAGCATACTCGATCTTCACTAGTAATAACAAGACATCAAAAACGTAATTTAAGTGGTGTGACACCGACTTGTGCACTCATTGCCTTCAAAGTTTCCATTTAATTCTGTTCTCATTTGAATAATGTCTACTTCAATGTTAATTTTACCTTTAAATTAAAAATGTCATAGTGTCCTGGTCCAGGCGCAGCGGAAATAGTCTGCGGGGCATTAAAAGTGAAGTCTCGGCTCGTCGTTGATAAAAAGGGGGCATATCCAACTAAATAGCACAAAGGTAAAAAGGGAAGAATATGACAATGCCCATGACTGGAACATTACAGAATTATATAGGAACACAATAAATAAATAACTCAGTCATCTATTTTGTAAGTTTTATGTATTATACTTTAAATAATCATGTAAAGTTTAGCATTTTCTTTACTTATAGCTGGAACTAAGCAGTACCAAATAAATGATGTGGCAATCGTTCCAACTTGGTCAGTATCACTCAGAGCTGGAGCCCTTCTCCCCCGTTGTTCTAATGAGCTCAATTTATAAAACCACATATCCATACGGTGATCGTAGACCAGTTCAGTAGAACCAAGGAATATGAAGGTGCCGCAGCTACGATATGTGCACATCCCACCCCCAATTACCTCCTATGAACATTCCTTATGCTATGACTAACCTGGTTTGTGCACTTTGTCAAAAATTAGGTCATAGGTTCCGGGGCCCACATTTTCTTGAGTGCTGCCCACAGTGACAACAAGAGAACGAGGGGCACGATCATACATCTTGGGTTTTGACTCAATAAATACCTAAGGGTTAAGGCAATGTTAAGGGTTAAATCACAATTTAAATGCAATTTACATTTCTTAATGGAAATATCCATTTTGTAGAATATGCTCGACATAGTTTCACATGCCAGGTAGAATATCAAGTAAAGGTAAGCAGATATGCTAGCAGCAAGGAGATAATGACTTGACCCCATGGCCAAAAGCATGGGCTCCCAGAAAATATGCACAGATTTAGAAAGCTTTCTTGTGCGTGATACCAGATATTGTGAAAAAGTTGAAGAGAATGCATGGGAAAGTCAAAGTCATGGCCTGAAAAGGGGTGGAGGTAAGTGGACTATGTTTTAGCGAAGTGTAAGGAGATAGACCAGCTGCTGTGTCCCCCCTGTAGACATCAATGCTGCTGTACTATAGAATGTGAGTAATGTTTTTTTCCTAATATGTTTCTGTAACCAATGGAAGTGGAGGCAAAGGTGGTAAAGTTCACATTCGTTTTATATTTCAATATTTGTGGAACCTCGAGACCACGGCCTGGGGAGCTCCGAAGGGGGCGTGACTAAGTGACCCATAGTAAGTCCCCTCGAACAGGGTCAGAATGGAATGTCTGGGGGACACAGGTGCTACCTCCAGTTAGACCCCAGACACGTGGCAGCAGTCCCAGCGGGACCAACAGGTTAACAGGTTTAACAGGTATGATGGAGCTGACCGGCGGGTTCCGGGTACACGGGTATCGACTGACCCTGGCGTTGTCCAGAGGTTCAGATGGCTGAGTAGCGGAACGGGATGGAATTGGCGTAGACCGTACAGATGTCGTCCTGGACAGCCGGGTAACAGGTAACTGATAGTCTGCAGAGACAAACAGTGTAAGCGGAGCACTTGGCAGAACACTGCAGAAACACAGGCACAATAACAGCGGAACGGGAAGCCAGCAACACAAGATACATGTTGCTCTGGCGCCCTCCCTTTGGAGGAGGGGCCAGAAATAGTAATCAGTACCACGTAATTAGTCAAAGACATTTTTTGAAAAATGCGCGCTGTCTCTTTAAAAGACTGGGAGCGCGCGCGTGTGACCTAAGCACTCTCCCGGGGAACTGCCGACAGCGTGCCAGGAAGCAGATGGGAGGGCAGGAGCAGAAGCTGCAGTAGGACGGCATGAGGCCGGCACAGAGCGGGAGTCCCGACAAGGACCCCGCAGAGGTATGGGACCAGGACGGGGGCCAGGTGTAACAGTATGCCCCCTCTTTTTCAAGCCTGCGTTGAATCTCTTTAGTAGGAGAGGAGCCTAGATGTTCTCTTTAGGATCCCATGACCTCTCCTCAGGACCAAAGCCCCTCCAGTCCACCAGATAATAGGTCTTACCCTTTACCTTCTTAGTGACCAAGATATGTTCTACCTCAAAGACATCATCCTCACTGATGGGGTCAGGAGTGGTACCCGGGTCTTTAAAGAACAAACTCAAAACTGCGGGTTTGAGGAGGGAAACATGGAAAGAGTTAGGCACACGTAAAGAGGCAGGTAATTTTAACTTGTAAAAAACCGCATTGATTTGTTTCAGGACTTCAAAGGGTCCAATGAAGGGAGGACCCAGTTTGTAGGAGGGCACCTTCAGGCGGATATACTTGGAGGACAGTCATACTTTATCTCCGGGTAGAAAAGCAGGAGCTTTCAGGCGTCTTTTGTCCGCATGTCTCTTCATACGCCGTGAAGCCTCCTCCAAGGCGACTTTGGTGTCACTCCACACTTTCGAAAAATCCTCCGCAAAGGAATCAGCTGCAGGAACTCCAGAAGGTCCAGAGATAGGGAGCGGAATTCCGGGTTGAAGTCCAAACACCACCCGAAATGGAGATTTTCCTCATGATTCGCTCACTTAGTTATTGCTCAAGAATTCTGCCCAAGCCAGCAACTTGACCCAGTCATCATGGTGAACGTTGACAAAGTGGCGCAGGAATCTGGACAAGATTTGATTGGTCCTCTCCACCTGACCATTGGATTGCGGGTGGTAGGAAGAGGAAAAATCCAATTCTACCTTCACTAGCTTACAGACCGCTCGCTAGAACCTTGAAGAGAACTGGACGCCTCTATCGGACACTATGTGGAGAGGAAACCCATGGAGATGGAAGATGTGCTGTATAAAGTAATCAGCAAGCTCTGGGGCGGACGGGAGACTGGGTAATGGAACGAAATGAGCCATCTTTGAAAAACGATCCACCACAACCCAGACAACGGAGCAGCCGGAAGAGATGGGAAGATCAGTAATGAAATCCATCGTGATGTGCTGCCAGGGAGCCGAAAGAACCGGGAGAGGCAGAAGCTGCCCAGCTGGCAAACGTCTAGCAGTCTTGTTACAGGCACACGAAGGGCAGGCAGCGACATACTCTTGGATTTCCTTGCCCATGGTGGGCCACCAATAGTAACGAGAAATAAGTTGCAGGGTCTTTCTCTGACCGGTGTGACTGGCCAACTTGGAAAAATGACCCCACCAGAGGACACACTTTCGGTCCAAAGTAGTCAAGAGAGTCTTTCTGGGGGAAGCTGAGCAAGGTTAACAGAGACTACTGACACTAACCTTGATGGCTCAGTGATGTGTTGAGGTTCTTCCTCAGCGTCAGGAGGCAGAAAGGCTCTGAAAAGTGCGCCAGCTTTAACATTCTTGTCTGCCGGACGGAAATGAAGAACAAAATTAAATCGGGCAAAAAACAAGGTCCAGTGGGCCTGACAGGGATTCAACCTCTGTGCGGATTGGAGATATGCGAGGTTTTTATGGTCAGTGAATATGACAACCTGGTGGACAGCTCTCTCGAGGAGGTGTCTCCATTCTTGAAGTGCCAACTTGATAGCCAACAACTCTCGATCTCCTACGGAATAGTTCCTTTCGGCGGGGGAAAACACCTTTGAAAAAAACCCACAGGAGAACATACGACCGGTAGATGACTTCTGGGTAAGAACCGCACCAGCACCTATGGAGGAAGCGTCTACCTCCAGAAAGAATTGCTTATCCAAGTCCGACAGATGGAGAACAGGGGCGGAAGCAAAGGCCTCCTTTAGGGAAACAAAAGCATCCTCTGCCTCAGAAGTACAATCCTTGGCGTTTACGCATTTCAGGGTCAAAGCTGAGATGGTGCCACTCAGGTGGAAAAGTGTGGAATGAATAGACGGTAGTAGTTGGCGAACCCCAGGAACCGTTGGATGACTTTCAGCCCGGATGGGCAAGGCCACTTGAGAATGGCGGTCAACTTCTCCGGATCCATCTTTAGTCCTGTGGATGAAACTATATAACCGAGGAAAGGCAGAGAGGATTATTCAAAGAGGCATTTTTCAAATTTAGCATACAGGCTGTTCTCCCTGAGTCGTTGCAAGACCTGACGAACTTGCCTCTGGTGTGAGGCTAAATCTGCAGAGATGATCAAGATGTCGTCCAGGTAGACAACAACGCATGTATAGATCAGGTTTCTGAAAATGTCATTTACGAATTCCTGAAAAACTACAGGTGCATTGCTTAGGCTGAACAGCATTACCAGGTATTCATAGTGTCCATCCCGGGTGTTGAAAGCTGTTTTCCACTCATCTCCCTCTCGTATACGGATTAGATTGTAGGCTCCTCTGAGATCCAGTTTGGTGAAGATCTTGGCCACTCTGAGATTGTCAAACAGCTCTGAAATTAGAGGTAATGGATACCTGTTCTTTACCGTGATCTGGTTCAGGACCCTGTAATCGTGTAATCGATACAGGGCCGTAGGGATCCGTCTTTTTTCTTCACAAAGAAGAATCCTGCCCCTGCTTGCGAAAATGATTTCCGGATAAATCCTCTCTGCTTGAGAAACAGGATAAATTCGCCCCCGAGCAGGAGATGGATGTTCCAGGGAGCAGGTCAATTGGACAGTCATATGACCTGTGCGGGGGTAGTCTCTCTGCTTCCTTTTTCCCGAAGACATCAGAGAAGGCCCAGTAAGAGGAAGGTAGACCTGGCAGGGCAGTTGGCTGGACTGGAGGCTGAACAGGTTGAACAGGAATGATACATCGATCAGAGCAGGAATCCCATCAGCGCAGAACCTCTCACGTCTTCCAATTTAGAACTGGTTCAAGCCAGAGTAGACCTAAAAGCAAGGGTTGAGACAAACCAGCCAACACATAAAGACAGATTCTTTCTGAATGCGTTAGACCTACCCGCAGCTCCACCGGCTCAGTCTGGAGCTGGATGGGTTCGGTCATGGGTTTGCCATCCACGGAAATCACCCACAACGGGTCTGGAAGATGCTGGACCGGTATCTGGTAACGGTCCACAACCGCCTGCTGGATTAAATTCTCGGTGGCTCCAGAGTCCAGGAAACAGAGTTCAAAAAATTTTACTGCGCCAGAGAACATGGAGACCATTATTTGCAGATATGGAGTGAGATGTGTCTTACCTAGGGTAGCCTCTCCTACGGACCCTAGGCACTAAAGTTTTCTGACCTCTTCAGACAGGCATGAATCAGATGCTTGGGACTGCCACAGTAGAAACAGCTCCCCTCCAGATGACGCGCCTCCTGGCGGCGGTTGGCCAATCTTATTTGATCCACCTCCATAGCCTCTGGAGATGAGGACGAAGTCGAGGGGGCCGCAGGTCTTGGAGAACTACGAACTGGGTGGTAGGACCTCTTCTCCCGTCTGGTCTCCCTGTCGCGTTCCTGAAACCGCATTTCAATCCGGGTTGCCAAGGTTATCAGGTCGTCCAGGGTGTAGGCATTTCCTGTCCCGCCAGCTCATCCTTTACTCTTAGTGACAGACCTTCCCAGAAGGCGGCCACCCTGTGCAAAGCAGTAATCAAAGCAAAAGATGGCTACTTTGAAGAACCTAGAATATAAGACATATTTTCAGTTGTTTCACACTTTTTAGTTAAGTATATAATTCCACATGTGTTAATTCATAGTTTTGATGCCTTCAGTTTGAATGTACAATTTTCATAGTCATGAAAATACAGAAAAATCTTTGAATGAGAAGGTGTGTCCAAACTTTTGGTCTGAACTGTAGCTCCACAGCCGGAGGTCCCTGGGATCCAGCAGGTTCCATGGTCGGAGCAATCTGTAACGAATGGATGCGGAGGCTCAGGTGGTGAAGTTCACATTGGTTTTTTATTTCAATATTTGTGGAACCTTGAGACCACGGACCGGGGGCTCTGAAGGGGGCGTGACTAAGTGAGCCCCAGACACCCGTAGTAAGTCCCCTCGAACAGGGTCAGAATGGAATATCTCCAGTTAGACCCTGGACACGTGGCAGCTGTCCCAGCGGGACGAGCGGGTAAACAGGTTTAACAGGTACGATGGAGCTGACCGGCTGGTTCCGGGTACACGGGTATCGGCTGACACTGGTGTTGTCCAGAAATACAGATGGCTGAGTAGCGGAACGGGAAGGAATTGGCGCAGACCATACGGACGTTGTCCTGGACAGCTGGGTAACAGGTAACTGATAGTCTGCGGAGACAAACAGTGTGAGTGGAGCACTTGGCAGAACGCTGCAGAAACACAGGCACAGTAACAGCTGAACCGGAAGCTAGCAACAGAAAATACTTGTTGCTCCGGCGCCCTCCCTATGGTGGAGGGGCCAGAAATAGTAATCAGTATCACGCCATTGGTTAAAGACATTTTTTGAAAAATGCGCACTGTCTTTTCAAGAGACCAGGAGTGCGCGACCCAAGCACTCTCCCCAGGGACCTGCCGACAGCTTGCCAGGAAGCAGAGTGGAGGGCAGGAACAGAAGCTGCGGCAGAACGGCGTGAGGCCAGCACAGAGCGGGAGTCCCGACGGGGACCCCGCAGGGGTATGGGACTTGTGCCAGGTGTAAAAGTTTCCTTGTGATAACAATTATTAAGTTCACTGTATGTTGCAGTACTAACTCACCGTCACAAGATGTCACTGTCTAAAACTAGTTGAAAAGTTAACTTTTGCCATCAGCAATGGAACAGACTGTGCAAGAGTTAAGGCCAGCCCATTGTGGGGAGGAGATTTGGGAATCTCTGGTTAGTGTGAGGAACAGGAAGTAGTGTTCAGTTAGTAAGTGGTTCGGACAAGGAGTAAAGAAAGGAGTTCGAGTGGTGACGGTGGAATACCTCTAGCAGGTGAGTTGGGGAAGGGAACTTTGGTCCAGCAACTTTGTGTGTGTCTGCACAGGCCTCCAGGAATGGAAAGTGTCAGCCAAGTCCTGGGAGCTGTGAGTCCAAGAAAAGACAATGCAGCAAGGCTGGGGGCACATACAGTAAAGAAGTTAGTCACAGGCTATTCATTTACATGGTTCCTGAAAAGTGGACTGAAGATAGTGAGCACAGGAAAAAAGCAGCTAAAGTGTCGTAGCTGTTTAAAAAGCTTACAAGTCCCTAACTCTGCTAGTGGGAAGTTTCTTCAACTGTAAGCTGAAAATGTTTGTTGAAGACATGACACTGCTCTGTCACCCAAAAAAAGATCTGTGCATCACCTGCTGTGCTTTGTTGATGACTAAAACGAACAGTAAGCTTGAACTTGTTTTTATACACTCTTGTGGTCTCCCGTTGCAGGGAATCATAGCCACACTAGGCACGGCGGACCAGAGGAGTCAAGAGGTGTCCATAGTCCCAACAGCAGCACACACACCCAAAGCAGGCCCAATGTTATGGAGTGACTGTCACGGTGTGACACAACCCAACGGATGGTCCATCAGCTAATGGCACAACATACAACGGGGATGGAGTTGGGGGGAGGAAGGCCCAACCAATAAGGAATGAGGGATGGTCACCACCTGAGCGCAAACCTGAGCCTGTCCCTGCACTCCCCTAACGCCCTATGCGGGTCCTTCCTCCTGCCACCAGGAAACCTCATCCCTAGTTGTCCCCTATAACTGCCCTGACTAGTGCACTGGCCGGCAAGGAGCACTAGCCTCACCTCTGCAGATAATAAACACATGGGGAAGAGACAGACACCAAAGGGACAAGGTAACAAAAACACCACACTTAGCTTTCTTTGTTGCAAATCACCACACAGTAGAATAAAGGCACCAGATAAGCAAACTCAGCAGAATGACCACTGCACCCAGAAAGCTCCTAACTCCAGCTTGGTCACTGCAGATTGCTCTAACACCGACAGTCAGCTGATGCATCAGGTGACCTTTTAAACGATGGTGGGGGTGGTCACCGCTCACATCAGCTAATCCAGCAGCAATACAATTACACCAGCTTGCCAGCGGAAAGAAAATTACATTTAACCCCCGCTGGCCTGAAAGGATAAAAGGTTTAACTCAATGGAACCAGATCTGCCACAAATCTAAAAATGGATACCCCCCTTTCAATGAGGGGCCTCTGGACCCTCAACATCGGACCTCACCAGAAAACTACATATGGTGAGGACGCCTCAATCCACCAGAGTTCACCTCTGCAGACACCTGACCCTCAGGTTTATGGCAAACGCTACCCGATGGAAGTGACAATAATGTAGGCTCTGGAGGCGTCACAAATCTCCAGAGCGCCGACCTGGGGAATGAGTTGTGTACATGCATAACTGGGGGTAACTCCAGCTGGAAAGTCCCTGGGCTAAGAATGGCCGACACTTGATACAGCCTGGTCATCCTAGAACTCTAGATCCCAGTAGCGCACTTCCACCTGATGTTTTTGGTGGAACCACTGTGCCACGGACCGTGGAGAGCCTGGAGGAGAATGACTAAGCGATCTCCTAACTATTCACGTGGATACCACGTTCCCGTTAGGCTCTGACTTCTGGCTTGTTTCTGACTTCGTGCTTTGCTGTGACCTTTGGTACTTCTACTTCTGACAGTGTATGACTCCGCTGGTTTGACCACTCTTTCGTTACCTGTTACACCTGTGCTGCTGCTCAGTGTTGCTACGTGGTGTTTGTGCAACCTCTCTTCCCTCACCAGCACCCCCTGGTGGAGGTTGCACTATACTGCACTGCAGAAGCATTACATTATAGCTGACCACACATTTAAAGGGGATTTTGCATTTTGGTTTCTCTGGTCATGGATCCACTTTATAAGAAAGTGTGAGGAGAACCTGGGCACAAAACACAATAGGTCTCCAGCAGCAAGATTAAAAGACAGACCCACTTAGTTTGTCAAATATAGAAACTAATATTGAACACATACATACAGTACAGACCAAAAGTTTGGATACACATTCTCATTCAAAGGTTCTTCTGTATTTTCATGACTAGGAAAATTGTAGAATCACACTGAAGGCATCAAAACTATGAATTAACACATGTGGAATTATACATTACACTTTACAAAAAAGTGTGAAACAACTGAAAATATGTCTTATATTCTAGGTTCTTCAAAGTAGCCACCTTTTGCTTTGATTACTGCTTTGCATGCAGAAAAGGTGAACGGCTGGACTCTACATGCCTAGTTCCCACCGTGAAGCATGGAGGAGGTGGTGTGATGGTGTGGGGGTGCTTTGCTGGTGACACTGTTGGGGATTTATTCAAAATTGAAGCGGTGAGCGGTCCAGCTCACCCCAAACCATCTTGATTGGGTTCAGGTCTGGTGACTGTGGAGGCCAGGTCATCTGGCGTAGCACCCCAACACTCTCCTTCTTGGTCAAATAGCCCTTACACAGTCTGGAGGTGTGTTTGGGGTCATTGTCCTGTTGAAAAATAAATGATGGTCCAACTAAATGCAAACCGGATGGAATAACATGCTGCTGCAAGATGCTGTAGTAGCCATTCTGGTTCACTATGCCTACAATTTTGAATAAATCCCCAACAGTGTCACCAGCAAAGCACCCCCACATCATCACACCACCTCCTTCATGCTTCACGGTGGGAGGCAGGCATGTAGAGTCCATCCGTTCACCTTTTCTGCGTGAAAAGCAGTAATCAAAGCAAAAGGTGGCTACTTTGAAGAACCTAGAATATAAGACATATTTTCAGTTGTTTCACAATTTTTTTGTAAAGTGTAATGTATAATTCCACATGTGTTAATTCATAGTTTTGATGCCTTCAGTGTGATTCTACAATTTTCATAGCCATGAAAATACAGAAAAATCTTTGAATGAGAAGGTGTGTCCAAACTTTTGGTCTGTACTGTATATGTATAATCTGAGCTCATATAAACATATAAAGTATATGTTATATAGTGCAGAGCATTAGTGAAAAAAAAAAAAAGGTATACTTCAGATATACCTTTATCACTAATGGATCCACTTTATAACTTGGTGACTCAAGTGTCCAGTTTGACATAGATGATGTGGGATTTTTCAGTGGAACATCGGGCCCTTGAATGTCTCATACTCCCTTTAAAAAAAAATCTGACGGAGACTGTTAAGACCGTGCAGGAAACCACTGCTCATGCTGTTAGTTGACCTGGTGATTCAGTGGATGTTGTTTTGCACTCTCCCGAACCCTCAGTTAAGCTCCCTGATACTTTTTCTGGCGAAAAAGGTAAGTTTCATTCTTTCAGGGAGAGTTGTAAATAATTTTTTTCCCTTAGACCTCATTCATCTAGGAATGAGACTCAGCGGGTAGAGATTGTTATCTCCTTACTTAGGGAGGGTCCCCAATCTTGGGCTTTCTCGTTGCCCCCTACTGCCCCTGAGCGGATGTCGATAGATAGGTTCTTTGAGGCCCTAGGACTTATCTATGATGAACCGGACCGTGTCAGGTTGGCAGAGGACACTATTATGGGTCTGGATAATGAATAGCGCTCAGCCGAGTGGTACAGCTCCAAGTTCCATTGATGGTCCACTGAGGTGTCCTGGGATGACTCCGCGCTGAGATGTCAGTTCAGGAGTGGACTGTTGGATTGCCTGAAGGACGCTCTGGCTCTACATCCACCTCCCAGCTCTTTGGAGGAAGCTATGACTCAGGATATCAATATGGATGGGAGGCTGTAGGAGAGAGGTGTTGCACAGCGAGAGGTTCCGTTGCTCCCTGCTGGTCCTGTTGTTCTGCATCCATCTGAACCTATGATCTGGGTAGTTGATGATAGGTTCAGTAAACAGGTGCATTTTGTACTTTTGGCGGGCCTCCCTAATGCTGAGACTCTATCAAAGCTATTCATTGAGCATGTGGTCCGATTGCATGGCGTGCCTGTCAGTGTGGTGTCTGATAGAGGGGTGCAACTTGTGGCAAAATTCTGGAGGGACTTTTGTAAAAGGCTGGATATCAGTCTGATCTTTTCATCGGCCTACCATCCTGAGACCAACAGTCAGACTGAAAGGACCAATCAGTCTTTGGAGCAGATATTGTGGTGTCTTGCTATGTCTAGACAGGATGATTGGTGCTCTGCGATACCCATGGTGGAATTTGCTTTCAATAATCATGTCAATCAGTCCACTAGTACTTCCCCGTTCTTCTGCAACTATGGGTTTCACCCTCACTTTGGTGAGTTTTCCCGGCTGGATTCCGGGTGTCCAGGGGCTGATTCGGCCTTTCTGCGGTTGGGGAAGATCTGGAGGGAGGTTCAGAGAAACATTGGGGAGGCTCAGGGCAAGTATACATTTTTTGCGGATAAACGACGTTCTGTGGGGCTGCCTTACCAGTTGGGGGATAAGGTATGGTTATCCACCAAAAATATTATATTGAGGATTCCCTCTGCTAAGTTGGGTCCCAAGTTTATTATTTTTAGAGGTGGTCAATCCTGTGGCTTTTCGCGTGCGTTTGCCTCCGTCGTTGCGGATCCCCAAAGTATTCCATAGGGCGCTTCTGAAGCCGTCGGGGCTTTGCTCAGGTGAGTCTCCCTCGCACCCGCCGCCTGTTGTGGATGGCCGGCCAAGTATGAGGTGGAAAGGGTGGTGAATTCTCGTATGCTCCACCATTCACTTCAGGTTACGGTCCTGAGGACCACTCGGTCCATGCGGATCGGTTGGTCCGGGCCTTTCACGCTCGTTGTCTAGGGAAGCATGGGGGTCTGGTGGCCCCCCATTGAGAGGGGGGTACTGTCATGATCCAGTCCGGGGTTTTTTTTCTGCTATCTTCTTTCTGAACTGGTCATGTGGGGGTTAATCCTCTCTCCATCGTCTTGGAGCTGGCTGGGCTATTTCAGTCCTCGGAAAGTCAGCATCAGCTATAGTTCATGCTTCCAGGCTAGAGCATCTGACCCTTATACCCTTGTGATCCTTCTGCCTCTGACTTCCCGTACAGTGTATGACTCAGCCGGATCTCTGAACTCCGTCTCTTGTTTTCCGTTCCTGATACCACATTCCCCGACTGGTTCTGACTCTCTGGCTTGTACCCCGACTACGTCTTACATCTCACGTTTTGGATACCACGTTCCCATTAAGCTCTGACTTCCGGCTTGTCTCTGACTTAGTGCTTTGCTGTGACCTTTGGTACTTCTACTCCTGACAGTGTATGACTTGGCTTGTTTGACCACTCTTTCATTACCTGTTACACTGTACTGCAGCTCAGTGTTGCTACGCGGTGTTTGTGCAACCTCTCTTCCCTCACCAGCATCCCCTGGTGGAGGTTGCACTATACTGCACTGCAGCAGCATTACAGTATCCCTATGTCATCCACACAGTCTCGCCGACATTGCACTCCTGCGCAGGCGTACTTCTCTGCCCTGACTTGGGCAGAGTACAGTACTGCAGTGCACATGAGTCGGGGCTCTCTGACCTTTCCCGGCGCCTACACACTGCTGTACTTTGCTCTGCTCTCAATAGGGCAGATAAGTATGCCTGCGCAGAAGTGCGGTGCCAGGAAGATTCTGTGAATGACGTAGGGAGTGGGACACATCATCAACACGAAGCAAAAAGGAGGATGGCATCGCAAGAAGATGGAAGGCACCGGTCCAAGAACAGCGACATTCCTCGGACCTGACCACCCCACAGGTGAATATAATAAAGGAATTTTTCTTGTCTTGCAGGTCGCGTAGGGGGCTTACACATTTGGTCAAAATTGTTGTTACCCCTCGTTTAATGACTGAAAAACCCACAATGGTTACAGAAATAACTTGAATCTGACAAAAGTAATAATAACTAAAAAAACTATGATAATGAACAAATGAAAAGTCAGACATTGCTTTTGAACCACACTTCCACAGAATTTAAAAAAAAATAAAACTCATGAAA
>VIAB01022680.1:8679-22544 GCA_009801035.1 Oophaga pumilio
TCACGAGCAGGGTCGGCTTATTTTGCTTTAATTATTGTATTGTACACACACAGAGGCTTTTTGGCACCGTGTACACATGCAAAGTCTGATGCTTTCCCTCATTCCTGCTGCATCTTATCCCTACACTAAGCAGAGCAGAATGGCAGCAGCACCCGTGATCCAACATTTATATAGGCCTGGTCATGTGGTGTGCCGGCCAATACTTAACATGTCTGTGATGGCTCAGGAAGTGCCCATAGCCTAAAAGCTTGCTGATTGGAAGTGGTGCAGCAGTTCAACAAACTTAATTTAGCATCTGAACCCAAATGATAAATAGGACATCTGGTAAAAAGTCTGTGTTCGGGGTTTGGTAGCAAACACTATGTGTCCGGTACGAATTCCAAACTTTACAGTTCGGGTTCACTCATCCCTAATTATAAACAGTTTTTCTTTACACATCCTGGTTTCTTATTATTGAATTAAAGCATATTGGCTCGGGTTTAAGTCATAAAATATTTTCCCATATTGTACCAAATAACGTTTGCAACTTTACAATTAAACTTTCAGGGACTGTAGGGAATGCAGAATATTTTGGCATCCATATATAAATAATTTAAAAAAAAGTCAAAGATCACGCTATTACGGGTCCTCATTTATTTTCTTCTGTTATATTTGCCCTGAATACTGTGCATAATAAATATGTAAAATAAGAACTTTCTATTATTGTGATATATGCTTTGTGACCTGGTTCTTGTGCTTAGAAAAAAAACCGTATTCCATAAAAGTACTGTTCAAACTTTTCCATCAAACTTCAAAATAATTATTTTGCATGTGTGGTATGCACTAAGCTTCATTAGGTTCAGCAAAAAAAATTGCTGAGATTTGCACTCAATGTAAAACAACTTTGAAAATACTGCAACACTAAGAACACTTTCCAAATGAGGTCCATGAGATTAAAAGGTCCAGATTCAGGGCACAGATGTTCATGCTGTCTTTACAGTTTTTTTAATCTTGTAAATTATAGTCCTGAAATGGGTCCCAAAGAAATTATACATAAGAAATAGACTAAGAATTTATGTAGTATTAAGACCACACTTGCTGGGTCAATCAATGATGTTTGACAATAAACCTGCATGATACTTAAGATTTGGCACAGGATGGACACATTCGGTTGGTCCAGAGTAAACAATCTGACACCAAGAAACCCTAATAGTTTACAGAAAAACTTCTTCAGTTTGGAAGCCACCCAAAGACAACGAGCCGAGGAATAAACCTTTTAAGGCCCTTTATTGCTTTTTGGAACTAGGGTGCATGCATTAAGTTTTGGCAAAGCTACATCACAGTTAATTTGGCCCAATGCTTAAGCAATCAAAAGCCAAAAATGAATTTCTAAACAAAAGAAACAAACGGAATGAATGACTGACTACTAAAGAAAAAATCATGAATGAAGGTTGTTCGAAATGAAGATACAAAAATGGTCTACTATTTATAAAGTGAAAATGAAATTAATAATTGCAGCATATTAAATAAAGTGAATACTCATAAACCCATCGTAACCACAAGTAACGTAATACGGGTCGATGTGGATTGAAGCGTAGTTACAGATCGGATGAAAAACTTTTTTTTTTTGCTATACACTTTAATTATCATCGGCTGTATCTTTATTTTCATGAGATTAAAAAATCTAAAAAAATCAATTATTTATGTGATATAACAATTTTGTAAGAAATAAATTGTGTAGAGAGGATCATAAATCATTTCTAAAAATAATATCTTCTTAAAAACAATAACCAAATAGCCAATCGTTGATATAAAGAATACATACAAAATGATGATACCACAGGCAACTAGAGTAGACCAAAATGATATATCACTCAAAAAGGGAAATAAATATATGTATGCTATCAGCATGTGTCCAATGAACACATACTGTACCTCTAACGTAACCCTTATATGCAATCCTAGTTAGCTGCAGAGATTGGCACCCTACTGACATAGCGCAAATCTGCAATGTTATTAATTACAGTATTTACTTCCAAAAAAACATGAAATGTATCAAAAATTATGTAAACAATAGTTCAGCCTGTAATATGGTAACCCATATTAAAAAAGTTCATGAGCCCAAGCAAAAATAAGCATATGCTGTTTACATGTAAATTATGTGAATAGTGCAATAAAATCACATACATGCCTAATTATGTACACAGGAAGGCCCAGCAAAAAGGAAGACATACATCATGAAAAGAGCAAAGTTATATGTCTAAAAATCCCCACAAATACAAAGTAACATACTTAGCTGCTGTAAGGAGTCATCCTCCTCCCACCCCACTTGTGTACACACATTGTAGCCTGAGGCAGCTCTGAGTGCTTTCTGTTTATATCTGTAGGGTGCCAACCTCCGCGGCCAGGTAGGATCGCATTTATGCTTAAAAGAGGAAGCATTTACACTTATATTAATGCATTGTGTTGACTTATACAGTCATGGCCGAAAGTGTTCAAACCCTCGAAGTTGTTCCAGAAAGTGTAATACTTCTCCCAAAATGTTACTGCAATTATACAATGTTTTGTATATTTTCTCTGTGTGTATTGGAATAACACAAAAAAAAAAAAACAGAGAAACAAAGGCAAATTCAACATAATTTCACACAAAACCTCAAAAATTGGCCAGACAAAATTATTGTCACCCTCAGAATAGTATTTGGTTGCACACTCTTTGAAATAGTTAACTGCAATCAGTCGCTTCCTATAACCATCAATGAGCTTCTTACACCTCTCCACTGGAATTTTGGACCACTCTTCTTTTGCAAACTGCTCTAGGTCTCTCATACTTGAAGTGTGCCTTCTCACAACAATAATTTTAAGACCTCTCCACAGGTGTTCAATGAGATTTAGATCAGGACTCATTGCTGGCCATGTCAGAACTCTCCAGCGCTTTGTTTCCATCCATTTCAGGGTGCTTCTTGAAGTATGTTTGGGGTCATTATCTTATTAGAAGACCCAACAATAAGGTTGTGAAGGTATTGAGACTGCTCACTGGATTTTCCCATCATGAGATGTTTCTTATATGGTCTCTTAGTAATGAAACACATTTTACAGGCCATCAATTGAACCAGCAGATATTATTTTTCACTAAGTGGGAGGATTAATTTCTAAAAACTGATACATTTCAGCCGGTTATCTTGATTTTCCATAGCTTTTTTGACCTCTCTTTCTTCATGTGCTCAAAACTTTTTCCCTGTCATTTCTTATTATTAACCAACTGAATGTATGAAATATACAGTACAGACCAAAAGTTTGGACACACCTTCTCATTCAAAGATTTTTCTGTATTTTCATGACTATGAAAATTGTAGAATCACACTGAAGGCATCAAAACTATGAATTAACACATGTGGAATTATACATTACACTTTACAAAACAGTGTGAAACAACTGAAAATATGTCTTATATTCTAGGTTCTTCAAAGTAGCCACCTTTTGCTTTGATTACTGCTTTGAACGCAGAAAAGGTGAATGGATGGACTCTACATGCCTGGCTCCCACCGTGAAGCATGGAGGAGGTGGTGTGATGGTGTGGGGGTGCTTTGCTGATGACACTGTTGGGGATTTATTCAAAATTGAAGCGGTGAGCGGTCCAGCTCACCCCAAACCATCTCGATTGGGTTCAGGTCTGGTGACTGTGGAGGCCAGGTCATCAGGCGTAGCACCCCAACACTCTCCTTCTTGGTCAAATAGCCCTTACACAGCCTGGAGGTGTGTTTAGGGTCATTGTCCTGTTGAAAAATAAATGATGGTCCAACTAAACGCAAACCGGATGGAATAGCATGCTGCTGCAAGATGCTGTGGTAGCCATGCTGGTTCAGTATGCCTTCAATTTTGAATAAGTCCCCAACAGTGTCACCAGCAAAGCACCCCCACACCATCACACCACCTCCTCCATGCTTCACGGTGGGAACCAGGCATGTAGAGTCCATCCGTTCACCTTTTCTGCGTGCAAAGCAGTAATCAAAGCAAAAGGTGACTACTTTGAAGAACCTAGAATATAAGACATATTTTCAGTTGTTCACACTTTTTTGTAAAGTGTAATGTATAATTCCACATGTTTTAATTCATAGTTTTGATGCCTTCAGTGTGATTCTACAATTTTCATAGTCATGAAAATACAGAAAAATCATTGAATGAGAAGGTGTTTCCAAACTTTTGGTCTGTACTGTATTTACTTAAAAAATTGGTGATGTGTTCAATACTTATTTCACCCGCTGTATATAAAACATCAAACAATATAACAATTACTATAGCAACAGCATAAGCTACTGAACACAGTGATTGGCTACAGCAGTTACTTTGATGTAGCTATAATGCTACTGCTGTGACATGTCAATAAAGACCAGAGAAGGACGAAGAGAATGTGCTGGAGCATTGGACAGTGAGCATAGCTAAATTTATTATTACCATTATCTGTCTCCGTAAGGCCAGGGTCAGATGGATGCATTAAAAATCAGACCAGTCATGACCGCAAATTTCGGACTTGATTGACTTCGGGTGCAGCCGGTTACAGATGGGTGCCGTAGCTGACTTTCATTTCATAGACTATTCTGTTCCTAAAATGGATCCAAGCAGTGCACACTGTCTATAATGGCTCCATATCTGACTATGTGAGGTCCGTGGTGCACATGGACATCACACAGACTGATAATATCCTTGTTTGAACAAGACATAAAATTAAAAAAAAATATCCCAGACAGCTCTATAACTGTTATCAGTTCTTAATTGTAATCTTTTAGTTGCCTTATACAGTACTGTCAGTGTGGTAAGAACCATTCCCTGTTCTAGTAGCAACATCTCGCTTCAACTTTTGGCAGTCATCTTGTATTACTGTAATGACCCTTTCAAGGACGCCTGGGTGGTCTTTAATTTCAGCAGCTGGTTTGGGCAAGCAAAGTTCTTCAAACTGTTTTCTTGACAAGTTCCTTTTACCAGTCTAGGGTTACACTTTTTATTTAAGAAACAAGTGGGCTGGCTCAGACTGGTGAATTTTTTAAATAACACTTACTAGCAAAAGTGGTCAGAAGAGTCCCTAATGCCTACTCTAATGATGATACCATTTGGTAATCGTTTTGTAAAATATATGGCAGCGCTAAGTTGTGCAAAGAGTGATACCACACAAGAGCTCTTTCTTTTACAGGGGCCACAGAGGGTTGTGGATCCCGCTTTACATGCTGGAGTCACACAATCCAGCAGTTTGAACCCATCCTTTTCTAGAATGTTTGGTTCTTTGGGGAGGCATGTGGGACCCTTCTGACCAATTTTGCTAATAATTGTTATTTAAAAACATCACCAAACTGACATTAAAAGGACAGTCCCAGACTGGTGAAACAGTCTTTAAGGTCAGCATAGCACAGCACAGTTCCAGTGTTGTATGCCCAGAACCTACTTTTGCAGCAAAACATTGTTCACTTTTCCGGGTTCTGAGATCTGTTTCTACATGATGCATTCTTCTTGACTGCTTTTGATAAACTCCAAAAGACATAGCTCTTTAAATGCAACCAGGTCTCTTGCTCATTGCATATGTGTCAGCTTACATTTCAAAGTGCAGTTGTGAATCAAGTTTTGTTTCTGTCTGCTCAAGGTGCCTAGTTGCGTGTGCCTTAACCATTGAATATTTTGTCTGTTACTTCAGGTATTATGGTTGGTCCAGAATTCTGTCTACCCTTATATTCCTGTCTAGAGACTAGGATGCTACACCAGGTATGCATAGTGCTACAACTGTTCCTATCTCCCAGCAAATGGTAATTCCTTGTGTAACTCTCACCTGATGAGGCAAAATTAGAAAGCTGCAGGTCAGAGTAGACAAACAGACCCAGGGCATTAGCACATAAGCTGGTAAGCACATGGAATTGTAAGGACCTGGAGAACAGGCTAGGCTGAAAGGCAAACAATCAAGTCAGGACACACTGGAAGCCAAAGGAGCAGATAAAGAGGAAAACGTTAGGTTTAAAGCAGCACTCAGATGTTGGTAGCAGAAACCAGCACAGATTATTTTGTAATTTGTATAGATTCCAATTCAGTTTGTAGTGCTTACAGCAAATAAAGGGTTATAGAATCCATTGCAGATCATAAAGTAAACATTCTAATAACAGCTTGTGATGCTTACAGCAAAAATGGTTTAAATAACAACAGATGTAAATTGTAGAATCCACAGCAGATTATAACACAGTATAAACAGACTCTTATAACAGTTTCTGATGCTTACAGCAAATGGTGGTTTAACCAGCAGGTAATAGATAGTAGTGGGCCCTTGCACCTCAGGAAGATTTCGAACAAAATCCATGTCATCTCAGTCCCAGTATTAAATATACGTATTTCCCTGTGTATTTATTAATTCAGGACTTCTTATCAGATGTGGCACTCCAAATTAAATGATACAATAATTCTTATAAAAAAGCAGTGGTTTATTGATCGTCCAACAAAAAGAGTTATTGTAGCAAAATACAGAATATGTGAAGTATTTACAAAGAAATCATCCATTTGTTCATAATTAATTAGATTAGTTGAAGTTTGTTCACCCATTTTTCCCTGGATCCCGAAATGAAGTTTGCATCTGTCAATGTCAATTCATGGCCAAAGATGTTGCAGGAATAGGAGCACGTGTCAGGCCTTTATCCATGAGTGTGAATGACCAAGTTCCCGAACTAACAGAAGCACATGTTAACCTCTGACCCCCTGAGTATCATGTGGTATCTATATGTCAGCTGGTGTGTCGATTTGCAGAATTCTTAACTTATTGTATAGCATTAACACTCACCCATGTTAAGTATACCCCGTGTAATGTCAGCAAAACTTTCCACTAGAGTAAAGCAATGTACCCAGTACAGAGTTGAGATTGAAAATTAATAATTTGATTTGACTTAATATTTAACACCCAGGCTATTGTGGTAAATGAAGAAGCAGAAGGTGACCGAAAGTTGCTTAATGTTGAAGGCTTGAACTGCGCACACTGACGGCAAGCTTTTACAAATTCTTTGTCAAATCTATTTCTATTTTGGCAAAAAGTAAAAGGAAGAAAAGAACTTCACAGTTCATTTAACTCCTTTGTCACCGGAGAGAAGAGAAGAATAAGCCTAAATTAAGGCTTTCTTGCGGAGTGCCAGATGGCAAATTGGAAGGAGAAGTAATGTCAGCAAGGATACACTCAGGTTCAATTACATTTAAGAGCACATCTTCAGAGGCATCACAAGGATCAAAAGACCTGGATAGGGCATCAGCTCTGCAGTTTTTCTTGGCAGGACTGTAGGTGAGAATGAAGTCAAACCAAAAAAAGAAGAGTGACCATCGAACCTGCTAGAGATTCAGCCTATAGGCTTACTGAACTTATTCCAGGTTTTTGTGGTTAGTATAGATTGTCATCTGTAGCTTAGCTCTTTCAAGTCACCATTCCTCAAAAGCTAATTCTATGGTTAAGAGCTCACGGTCACCAATGGAATGATTCTCTTCTGCTGGAGAAACTGTTTTGAAGAAGAATCCTCAGGGATAATTTTTTTTTGCTACAGAGGAATTTTGTGAGAAAACAGCATGTGCACCAACAGCAGAGTCATCCACTTTTAAGGTAGAATGACCTGCTGACATCAGGATGATGTAGGACAGGAGCAGTAGAATAACAAAATCTAAGTTCTTGGAAGGCTTGAACAGTAGAATCCGACCAATTATGAGAATTAGCTTTCTTCCTAATTAAGAAGAGGAACTACTTGAAAGTAGTTTTTAATGAACTAGTAGTAATAAATTGCAAAGCCAAGGAATCTTTGGAGGGCTTTCAGACCAAGTTGTGACCAAGCCAAAGTAGCAGAAATTTTCTCTAGACCCATACACCGGCACTCAAATAAGATGATGTAGCCGAGGAACAACAAAGAGATATTTGTCTAACTTGTTATAGAGATGGTTATATTGCAGTCTCCTCTGAATGGAGTGGGCATGATGATGGTGAGAATCTAGGTCTCTGGAAAAAAATAAAATGGTTTCATTTAAAAAGTTCTGGAATGCAGCCAAAGCATTTCATAATTTGAAAGACATAACTAGATTTTCATAGTGGCAATCAAAGGTGTTCAACGCAGTCTTCCATTCATAATCTCTTTTTAATGTGGAATAGGTTATAAGCTCCAAACATTTCATTTTGATAAACATAGTATCACCTTCAATCTTATCAAATAATTCAGCGATGAGGGCAATGGATAATGGTTTTTAGCATGATTATATTCAGACTAAGATAGTAAATGCATGGTCTCAGCGACCTGTCTTTCTTTTTTTATGAAGAATTGGCCAGAAATGAAGATTTTCTGATGAAACCACTTTACAGCTTGTAGGCAGACATTGCCTCAATCTCTGTAAAAGATAGAGGATCAATTTTCCCTTTGGATGGTTAAGTTACTGGAAGGGAAATGGGGCAGTCAAACAGTTGATGAGGAGATAGTTTCTTGGCCTTCTGCTTGGAGAGGACATCTACAAAGTTCGGGTAAATTGGAAGCAGAGCAGAGTTTCAGAAAAGGTAGTTGAGATAGAAATTTGAGACAATTACAAAAACAAAATGATTCATCTGGTCAGATGACCAATCAATGTTCGGCGCATGTAGCCATAGCCATGGAAGTTTCAAAAGCACCAATACTTCAGACAGTGGCAAAATTAAAAAAAGATATGCCCTCAACTTGTGCTGTTCCAATCTGTAGATTAAACTTCTCTCTCCAGAATGGAATACAACCATCAGCAATTGCAAAGTCATAAACTGAGATTATCTTCAGAGATGTCCACAAGGAAGCAAAACAAATTGACAGCCTTTTGGCTAGAGAGTAGTCAAAAAAATTCTCTACAGCTCCAGAGTTAATTAGCGCTTACCCTATGAACACAAAGAAATGGAAGGAAATTCATATAGGCACAAGCAATTTGTCTTTAGGCTAGAATACAGTTTTCTCCTCGTTCCACTAAGGTCTAAAGTTTCTCTGTTTGGCCAACAGTTTTCAGCAAATTATGCAAGAATGATCTTGATTACAGTAATATAAACAAAGTCCTTCATTAATGAGACAGGATATTTTGGCCAATAATAATTTATTAAAGCTGAATTGCATGGGTTCTGGTGTGACCACTCTGAGAGAAAAATTTGAAGGCGCTCTGAAATGGGGCGCATGAGAATCTAGAGCTTTTGTCCTTGACAGCTCTTTAAAACATAAGTCTACTTGGTATGCAAGAGAAATTACATTTACAAGTCCGTGTTTAATTTGATTGAATAGGCCAGGGTAAAAGATAGCCAGGAGAGCATCTTTGTTACAGGTCAGTTCAGCAGACAAGATACAGAACTAGATGGCATAACTTTCCACAGATTTAGTCTCTTGAAACATAGAAAAGCACAGTAAAACAAATGTATAAAAATACTCTGTTATAAAGAAATAACAATAAACAGCAAGTGCTAGTAAAAAGCTGATAAAAAACAGGGTATTTGGTTGATACGTTTTTTGCAAAAAATGTATACTAAGCCGCTCTCGACCAAACCTCAAGGCAACCCATGTCAGAGCAGTCCCTAACTGATGTATTTAAAAACCTGGTCATGTGTATAGTACCTATATGAGCAGGATTCAGACAGGTAACGTCCGATGTGGACATGCTGCAGAGAACGGCCTTTATGTGCATGCTCCTCCTCCTTATCCATCTCCAATTTGGTCTCTCATCTCAGAGCACATTGTCAACATCAGCCGGAAGCTGGAATCTCGGCAGCACTGCTTCAGCGGAGCAGCAACAGGCTTTTCTGAACCTAATTTAAAACTAAAGCTAATCTAGGAGACAAACGGCACACTGTGGCAGATTTATTTAAAAGAATAAAGGTACTGCCACACTAAACAATCCCGCTAGCGATCACGATAACGACGCATACTAATGCGCTCGCTAGCGGGATTGTTTCTATATCGCTAGTAGCAGCCTAATTTAGCGATGTCGTTAAGGACGCTATCGCGGTTAGCGATCTCCTTAACGACTTTAGCGGTACAAAAGTACCGCTAAATCGCTAACAAAAGGTGCTACACTCAGCGATATATACTTACCAGCGGGGCGCCGACGATAAAAATAGGGTCCGGAACGATGAGAACGACGAGCGAGATCACAGCAGGATCTCAGCAGGGGCCACGTCGCTGGTAGATGCCGCACACAACAACATCGCTAACGGGATCGCTAAATAGTGACGTTTTTTAGCGATCCCGTTAGCGATGTTGTTTAGTGTGGCATACCCTTAACAGACCGGACAGATCTGTGACTCTGTTTACTGAACTTACAACCAGGCATGGTCGTGCATGATAATGGCCATAACCTGATGGGGGCTGTGAAGCTTGGCAAGCTCACACACATTCCATGCTTAGTTCACTGCTCAACTTGGTAGTTCAGCGGTTTCTGAAAACCGACTCAAATTTGCCTTCTGATAAAGGTATGCCGCATCTAAGCCCATTTCTACAAGTCAGCTCCAGCAGTGCTGCAGCAGTGCATGCAAGTGTCAGTTCACCGACTGGTGTGTGATGTGACCACGCACTGGAATGGCACACTGCAGATACTGACAAGGCTCTGTAAGCAGCAAAGGCCAGTTGTGGAATACCAGCTCCAATATGCCCTTCAGTATTCTGGTCAACCTCCACACATAACAACTAAAGAATGGGCATGGATGTCTGATATTTTTGTGGTTGTCTAAGACTTTGAGGACTCCACAAAGATGGTGAGCGGTGATGACGCCATAATCAGGGCAGCGATTCTGCATCTGTGCCTACATAAACAGTCGCTGCTCACAATTAAACATGAAGCTTTGCATGCGTACCAGGTGGAGATGGAGGAAGACATGAGACAGGGAGATATTACCCAGCCCAGCCTCATCTCATCTGCTCAGCATGGATTGGATAACAATGAGATGTTGGAGGCTGACGAGGAGTAGGAACAGGAACTGGTTGCTAATGCAACAGAGGCTAGTACCCACACGAGGTTCATCCCATCTCTCCTACGTGAATGGGTTGAGGAGGATGAGAGTCAGGAGGAGGAGATGGAAAGTCATTATCATGGTGGAAACAGAGAAGTGTTGGCTGTAGGGAGCTTGGCACATATGGCCGACTTTATGTACTGCTGCCTTTCCTGTGACCCTCACGTTATATTCATCTTTGCCAAAATAGAATACTGGTTGTTCTCCCTGCTAGACCCATGCTACAAGGAGAACCTTGTATCTCTCCTCCTTAAGGCGGAGAGGTCTACTAAAATGGTGCTATACTAGAAGATCCTTGTGGAAAAGTATGTTGAAAAAATTCTCACCAGACAACGCAAGCGGCAGGGGGAAAGCTTCCTTGTCCAACCAAGGGGGAAAGATGAGAGACACACACCAGATACAGCAGAGGCAGGGGTACACTGTTAATGGCCTGGGACAATTTCATGACACCCTCCAGGCATCCAGGCCCTGATGACCAACCAGTTTTGACGAGGAGGGAAAAGTTCTTAAAGATGGTCAAGCAATACCTGGCTGACAAAACCAGCATATGCCCTAATTCCTCTGCAACCTTCAGCTATTGGGTCTCACAGCTAGACACCTGGAATGAGCTGTCCCACTATGACTTAGGCGTGTTCTGCTGCCCTACTGCAAGCGTTTTGTTTGAATGGGTTTTTAGTACTGCCAAGAGGGTCATAACAGATAGGCGCTTTTGCCTGTTAACAGAAAATGCTGACAGGCTCACTCTAATAAAAATGAGCAAATCCTGGATATGCCTCGACTTTACCACACCACCAGATGACATCAGCAAATTAAGTGGTTTTAATACTCAATACTAGAATGAGGCTCTCCAGTTCTTGCCTTCAAGGGTGTATGGATGACCCTCATAATTTTTTTCTGGCTTTGCACTGTGTGCAGAGCCGTTTATGGGTGTAGAAGTACCACAACTACACTTTCTGAATATTTGATTTAAGCCCTCTAGTTGTTGCCTTCAAGGGTCTATGGATGACCCTCCTTATATTTTTCTTTTTTGCTTTGCACTGTGTGCAGTGCCTTTGAGAGTAGCAAAACAATACTTTCTTAATTTTTTATGAGGCACTCCAGTTGGTGTCATCAAGGGTGTATGGATGACCCTCCTTGTAATTTGTTCACAATATTTGAATGAGGTACTACAGTTGGTGCCTTGAAGAGTTTAAGGATGACCCTGCTTGAAATTTTTGGTAAGCTTTTCAGTGTGTGCCTAGCTTTTATGAGTGTAGGAGTACCACAACTACACTTCGTTCACAATATTTAAATTAGGCACTATAGTTGGCGCTTTAGGGTGTATGAATGACCCTGCTTGTAATTTTTGGCAAGTTATGCACTTAGTGCATAGCCTTTATGAGTCCAGGAGTATCACTACATGACAATTTGAATAGAATGTCTATGAGGCCCTCCTTTATGTCTAATACAGGGTGTAGCTGAGTCCCTCTTCCAACAAATTTTTGGCAGTTCTTACTTCCTTCATAAATTACACTGAAATTTCCAATTTTTAATACAATTTTCAATTTTGGCCTACTTAAATTATTATTATTTTTTAATCCTTTTTAAATTTTGCCTTATATACAAGTCATTGCACAGGAAAGAATGTTTCTTAACATTTTTTTCCTGTAAACTCCAAATTTTCTTTGGTTTTGAATGTTTTATTGTCAGTCCTGCAAATTGTCTCTTCATAGAGGAAGACAACAAGAACTCTAGTGCCACCTATACGAAGTAGCAACCCTAGAAGTCAATGCCAACTCTTTAATGACCCTTGTCACATGAATTTAGATAAAAGCCAAACCAGAATCTCAATTTGCAGACACGGTGTTTCGGTGTGCTGCCCCTTGTCAGTGCAAAGTGAGAGATCTGGTTTGGCTAGGTGAGAAGCGTCTGACCAGGATCCAAGGGGTAACGTTTCTCCTTACGGAGTGTGACATGTCAATTATGCCGAGAGGAGGAGACTTTTAAGACGCAATGCTCCTCTAGGAAATACGCAAATTGTCTCTTCAGAGAGGAAGAGGACTAGAACTCTAGTATCACCCATAGGAAGTAGCAATCCTAGAAATCAATGTTGACCCTTTAACGAGCCTTGTCACATGAATTTGGATAAAAGCCTAACTAGAATCTCAATTTGCAAACACCTTGTTTGGGGGTGCCGCTCCTCGTCAGTGCAAAGTGTGAAATCTGGCTTGGCTAGTTGAGAGGTGTCTGACCAAGATCCAAGGAGTAATGTTTCTCCTTACGGAGAGCGACATGTCAAGCATACCTACTTCCTATGGCATACCTACTACTTATTTGATTCATAGGGACATGTGAGTGTAGCAGATAACTAATGCAATGCATCCATATTAGTAGAGGGACTCTGCCTACTATTCTCTGTTTTTGCCACCTATAGGCTGTACAAGGAGATGCTTGTGCAATAGAGGATAAAACTTATTAAAAATGTTAAACTTTACAGTGCTTACAATAAAAGATATAAAAAGCTAAAAATAAAATGACACCCAAACATACAAAATAGTTGTAAAATAAAATTGGATAAATAACAGAAGTGTATATTGTCCTTCTGTTTCTTTGGGGGAAGTAGAAAATGAATTATAGATCATGAGCAGCAGAGGCAGCCCCCACTTGTGAACAACTTTCTTTTGTGCCACCCAGCTTTTTAAAGTCATGGACATAGGCTCATATTTCCAGGATGACCCAGATTGGCCCATTTAAAAGTTGATGTTAGTGACTGGATGATAGCCTTGGATTTCAAATATCCTGTGCCTCCCCTACGCCTCTCTGTACAGTCAACAAGAAATATTCTGCCTAGTTATAAACCATCTGCTAGCTACTTAAGCCCCCATCACACACAGCGATCTCGCTAGCGAGATCG
>VIAB01022682.1:31466-45245 GCA_009801035.1 Oophaga pumilio
CAAAACAGCTCGAATTTGAAATTGGCGAACAGTTCTAGTCGAACTCCGCTCATCTCTATTGCAGTGTTGAGGCTGAAGACCTGGTGGTGGACAATTGTAGTGTTGATGCTATATACCATGCCGTGGACAATTGCAGTGTTGAGGCTAAAGACCCAGCGGCGGACAATTGCAGAGTTGACGCTAAAGACACAGCAGTGTAGCTTTGCGGTGTTGAGGCTGAAGACCCGGCAGTGGAGAATTGCAGAGTTGAGGATGAACACACTGCAGTGGAGCATTACAATGTTGAGCCCGAAGAACCTGCATTATAGCATTGCAGTTTTGAGGAAGAACACACAGCAGTAGAGCATTTCAATGTTGAGTCCAAAGAACCTGCATTGTAGCATTGCAGTATTGAGGAAGAACACACAGCAGTAGAGCATTTCAGTGTTGAGCCTGAAGAACCTTTAGTGGAGAATTGCAATGTTGAGGCTGAAGAACCAGCATTGGTGAATTGCAGTGGTGAGGCTGAAGGTCCAGCATTGTAGCATTGCAGTGTTGAAGATGAACAACCAACAAAGTTCACATTATTAGGAAGTGGGTCTCCAAGACTGTTTTCGTATGCTTTGAATGCAAGGCCTTCCTCAAATTTGGATGCACCCAAATACCACTTGGAAGAGACGTGGAGGAAGTCCTCCTAAAAATCTCTTTCCATTACAAAGGAGCGGAACTCCTATACTTGCTATGGCCATACACTAAGTGTATGGGCTGACAAACAATTCCCCTTGGGGGGTGCATATCAACCTACTGTGGAAATAATTTTTGTTAAGTACATCCGTAACACCTTTGCAAAACAATATAGTAGCTGTAGTAGCACGGAACACGTTCACCCTTGTGATCTAGTGGTGGTGTCTGAAGAGACATGGAGGATGGCCTCCGAAAAAGGTCTTCCCAGTTTAAAGAAGTGGGTCTCCTATACTTGGAATGCCCATACACTAAGTGTATGGCCTGACAAACATATTACCCTGGGGGGGTACACATCAACCTACTGTGTAAATATTTTTTGTTACAGACATCATAAACACCCTTGCAAAAGATTATAGTGGCTTGTGCATCATGGAACACGTTCACCCTCTTATTCTAGTGGTGATGTCAGAAGAGATGTGGAGGATGGCCTCCGAAAAAGGTCTTCCCAGTTTAAAGGAGCGGGTCTCCTATACTTGGAATGCTCAAACACTAATGGTACTGCCACACTACACGATCCCGCTAACGATCTCGTTAGCGTCGCATACTAATGAGATCGCTAGCAGGATCGTTTACAATATCGCTAGTGTCGGCCACATTTAGCGATGTCGTTAAGGACGCTATCGCGGTTAGCGATCTCCTTAACGACTTTAGCGGTACAAAAGTACCGCTAAATTGCTAAAAAAGGTGCCACACTCAGCGATATATACTTACCCAGCGGGACGCCGACGATCTGAATAGGGTCCGGAACGATCAGGATGACGGACGAGATCACAGCAGGGGCCACGTCGTTGCTGCATGCCGCACACAACAACATCGCTAACGGGATCGCTAAATAGTGACGTTTTTTAGCGATCCCGTTAGCAATGTTGTTTAGTGTGGCATACCCTTAAGTGTATGGGCTGACAAACATTTTCCCCTGGGGGGTACACATCAACCTACTGTGTAAATATTTTTAATGAAAAGGTCATCAAAAACACCCTTTAACACAATAAGTTGGCTGTTCCATCACTGACCTCGGTCACCATGTTGATCTAGTGGTGGTGGATGATAAGGATGAGGCGAAGGAGGAGGATAACACACCAAATAGCCGGTCAGTTAGCATATATCCATGTGTGGGTGTAAAGAGGTGCATGGTAATACAGCTCCCAAAAAATTACACTGTATTGGAGGTTATGTTTCGCTGTTATCATTCGGTGGTGTAGAGAAGTCTTCCCCAATCCAGCCCTTGCTCATTTTTATAAGAGTCAGCCTGTCAGCATTTTCAGTTGACAGACAGATGTGTTTGTCAGTTAGAATTCCACCAGCGACACTAAAAACCCGCTCTGACAAAACGCTAGCAGCAGGGCAGGCCTGGACCTCCAAGGCGCAGAGAGCCAGCTCATGCCACGTGAAAGCTTAGATACCCAATAATTAAAAAGCACAAAGCACAAAAGGACGTTGGTACTTCTTCAGCATCTTCCCAAACTTTCCAGTCCTTGAGACAGTACCCCGCTTATCTAGGCCAGGGCAATGGGAGGGTTTTAGAAAAGTGTCCCAGAATTTTGCCAGTGTTACCCTGCCTCTGCTGGATTGGAGATGTGTCTGTCTCACCTCTACTCCTTGGTTGTCAAACGAACTGTATCCTCTGACGCCAGGGTTTTCTGATGGGAATTTTTTTTAATAATTCCACAACAATGGCCCTCTGGTACTGCAACATTTTAGTACACCTATCTGACTCTGGAAGAAGAGATTGAGTTCTACTTGTAGCATGGGTCTAGAAGTGTCACCAAGCAATAATGAGTGTCAGCACTAATTTTGATAATGCCAGGGTGATGGGAAAGGCAGTGCAAAATAAAGTCTGCCATGCGTGCCAGACTGCTAACTGGCAAGACTTCTGTGTCCTCACCAACAGGACGACTGACTATGCTATCCTCCTTCTCCTCTTCCTCCTCCTCCCTGTCCTCAGGCCATCCACGCTGAACAGACGGTATGGCAGTTGTGCTTGTAGTACCATCTATAGTGCTTGAAAGTAGCTCCTGTTCTTCCTCCTCTTCCTAATTGTCAACCAATCCACGTTGGGATGACATGAGGCTGGGTTGTGTGTAATCACCCTGTATAGTTCCTTGCCCTGGCTATTTTCACACACGGCCATGCCTGGCTGTAGGTTCAGCGGTGTCAACCACAGATCTGCCTGCTTTTCCAGAGCCGTCCACAACTCTTCAGCATTGTGCAGTTTGTCACCTAAGCATATTTACTTCAGCACCACTTGTTGCCACTTGGCTGAGGCAGTGCTGCAGTGCTTCCAGCTTGTGACTGATGTGGTCATTTCAGAGATGCAGGCTAAAGAGGAGGAGGAGGATGACATGCAGGAGCTGTAAACTGTGGGGGCAATCCTGATTGACATAGGGCCCAAAATCTTTGGTGTTGGTAGGATGTGTTCCATCCCAAGGTCTGACTGGGTCCCGGCTTCCACTATGTTAACCCAGTGTGCCGTCAGCGAGATGTACCATCCCTGCCCAGAAGCACTTGTCCACGTGTCTGTGGTTAAGTGTACTTTCCCAGTAACTGAATTGTTGAGGGCATGGGTAATGTTGTGGGATATGTGCTTATGTGATGCCAGGACGGCACACCCGGATAAATAGAGTCAGCTGGGGACAGAGTACCTAGGGACGGCCGCCGCCATCAGGTTCCAGAAAGCTTCCGTCTCCAAAAGCCTAAAAGGCAACATTTCAAGCGCAAGCCGATGAGAAATGTGTGAATTTAGCACTGTGGCCTGTGGAGCGTTGGCTGGGTATTTACGCTTGCGTTCCAATGACTGGGGTATGGACAACTGAAAGCTGCGCTGGGACAAGGACGTGGAAGTGCTTGCTGATGGTGGTAGTTGAGTGTGTGCAACTGGGAGAAATAGTGTCGGGTGGGGACAGATTACCTTGCTGTGACTGTTACCGCCATCAGGTTGCAGACAGCTTCCGTATTCCATGAGCCTAAAAACCAACATTTCCATAGCAAACAGATTACAAATGTGCGAATTTTGTCCTGTGGCATTGGCTGTGTATTTCCACTTGTGTTCCAAGGACTGGTATATGGACAACTGAACGCTGCATTGGGACAAGGACGTGGACATGATTGTTAATGGTGCTAGTTGAGTTTGTAAGCAACTACAGATGCAGGGCAAAAGGCATAGTCGCAGGCACCATGGACAGGGGATTGGCTTCCTCGCACAACAGTGGAAGAAGCAGTGGTGTCACCCACAGACAGTGTTCCTGGACCTTGGAGTTTGGCCCTAAAAAAATGGGTGCTTTGCTGCCATGTGCCTGATCATGCTGGTGGTGGTCAGGCTGGTAGTTTTCCTAACCGTGCTGATGTGCTCATTGCAGGTGGTGCAAATGACCTGTTTGGGGTTATCGGCAGAGTCTTTAAAAACCAACCAGACTTGGGAATACCTAACAGTTGTACTGTCAACTTCCGTCGTGTTGGTGTTACGAGGAACAGTTGCCCGCCTTCTGTCTGTGGCCACCACAGTGCTTCTTCCTGCCTGTTATGGTGCTACGCCTCGCTCCCCCTGTGTACTGCTGTGTACTGCTGTCCTCGTTCTGCATGTACTCCGGCCAGGTTGGAACAGTTACTATATCATCCACCACCCACCTCGTCTTCCACTTCCCCACCCTGGTCCTCCTCCTGACTTTCTGGCAATTGTGTCTCATCATCGTCCACACCATCGACTTCGTGTGAACGTGGCTGCGCCAATATTTGGGCATCGCTACATGCAATCTCAGTTTGCCCTGCTTCGAGTGGAATGGGCGAAAGGCCCGAATCTATAAATGGAAAAGTGAACAGCTCTTCAGAGTGTCCAAGTGTGCCTTCAGTTTTCTCCAGGCACTCTGCATGGCAGGAGTAAGGAGGATCAGGGTGAGGAATATGCGGTCCAGACTCACGGCTAATCAGACTTGACCGTGTAGAAGACAGGTTGCTGGTGGTGGTAGCTAAGTGCATGGAAGCATTATTCGCTGTCCAACCAACTACCTTTTCACACTGCTCTGGTTTCAACAGTGCTGTTCTGCCATCCCCTATGAATTCTGACAGGAATCTGTTACGAAATTATGTTGGTGTTTGTTGTGGCACAATTACAACTTGCCAACGGCCTCTGCCTCTGTATGCACCATCACCATCACGTCCAACTCCCCGTCCCTTGCCACGCGACTTTTCCATTTTAAATGTAGTACAATATTTTCCACATTCACTACAAAAGGCTGAATTGGAGGCAAACTTAGATGTAATCCATGTGCAGGAAAAACACACTTTAAAATATCTGGACTATACTTTATTTTTTTACCAAACTGGTGTCAATAACTAGGGTAAGACACAGCAAAAACTGTGGAATGGAGGCCTGAAATCCAACAATTTTAGCACGCAGATAGATCTGGCATCTGACTGAGATACCACACTGTTCAATATGAGGGCTGGATTTTTTTATTTTTTACACCAAAATAGTCTTGAGAACTAGTGTAAGACTCAGCAAAAAATGGTTAATGTAGGCCTGAAGTGAAACAATTTGTAGCCCACAGATTGATCAGGCGTCTGACGGCGATACCTTACTGTTCAATATGTGGTCTGTATTTTCAAATTTTTTACCCAAAAATAGTCTATTGAACTAAGGTAATACACAGCACAAAAAGGGGAATGTAGCCTTGAAATGCCACAATTTGTAGCCCACATTTAGATCAGGCGTCTGACATAAATAATCCACAATATTATGCCATTATAAATTTATTTAAACAGAGTACATTTGCTCAAAACACGACTCACAAAATACCAAATATCGTAGCCCACGGTATGAAAAAGGATTAAATGAGCAAAACACCAAATATCAATAATAAAATAACATTTTATTGATAAAGTTAAAATCATGTAACACTATGACAAAAAAAGGTGCAAAAATAAGGAAAAAGAGAGGGACGTAGAACTTTCCATAATCATATTAATAAAATAACGCTGTGTAGCAAAGGATTAACATGATGTAAGGGTCTGCGGAACGCACCAAATATTTGATGTAGAGAGGTGCGTTCGCAGCCCAGGGTCCACCGTGCAGACGGAGCCTGCTGCTAGTAAAATGGCGCAAGAAGCGAACTCTGTTATCCCGCAGAGTCGCCAAAATAAACGCCGTAACGCGCTGTGGCAAAATGTGCGAACTCTGTTATTTCACAGAGCCGCTAGAAGGAGTGCCGCAGCGCTAAATGGCGATGTGTACGATCTCACTAAACACCACTGAGTCGCAAAACAAACACGCTAGGGCGCTGTCTAGCGTTGAAAGCGAACCCTGTTACGTCACAGAGCCGCTGAGACAAACTTCTGTGTCCTGTCAGGCACCCAGGTACACAGTTGACTGCTAAGCGAACATAGAACATGATCATGCGCTAAATGTCCTCGCGGGAGTCACCCGCAATCTATGGCGTCTGAATACGGCAATCAAACTCCTCACCGGTTATGCCGGTAATCTAGGGCATCTAGGACACCGACCCTGACCAGCTAGCATACCAAACTCCTCACTGATTAAGTCGGTATTCTAGGGGCTTATTTCAGCCAGGCCCTAACCACACACACAGATGACCACACTGGCGCAAAGCATATAATGGTTGATACTAGCGCATGGCGGCTCAGCATTGCCACCCTTTTATAATAACAGCTACAGGACCTGCCAGAAACAAGGACCAATGAAACTTGTTCCAGAACACCAGTAGTCACAGGACCTTCCTGGCAGACCAATAGGAGCTGCTGAAGTACCTGAGCATGTGACCCCTGATCTCCAATGAGAGATCTCACCCTGGGCATGCTCGGAAGGGAAAAACAAGGACTTTGTCCTAAAGACGTCTGCTTGCCGCTAACCAGTACTGGACACAATAGCAGAGTCTGGAGGAGCAGCAGTAATCCTCTGCACACTGCCAGACTGGGCGAGACGCTGGGACCGACATCTAAGCTGAGCAGGCTCCACTGTGGCTGGAGATGAATGGTGGACCGCAGCGGGACTGGTTCGAGACTCCCCTTGTGCAGCAGCGGGAGCTTGAACTCTAACACATGACCTCCCTAATCAATTCATCCAATAGGGCACATGTAATTTACTCAAAAAAGTTTTTTCTCATAACAATTGCTTCTACTCTAGCATCCCATCTATCATAATTTTGTAACTACAATTCACATATGGGGACAAAATATCAGCATATAAAATCAATCAGCAGCGCAGTACATCTAGATTCCAATTCTCTCAAATATTGCACATCATCCTATTCTCTGACAGGAGGTATAAATGAGTACCGACTACGAAAGGTCATTCACTGCTACACTGCCCTAAAGTGATACAGTGTGAATATGTATTAACACTTTTATGGTGCAGTGGAAGCAAATTGACATGCCCTTAAATGTTGTTGACCACTTTAACCTCTGACATTAGGTTTAACTGAGTACTAGAATGCTGGATATCTTCTGCTGCGCTGCCTTAAAAATTAGTAAATGAATATAGCCCAACAAATCAGTGTAGGTAGCCACGAAACCTTTACCTGGATCCAAACAGCTGAACCAGCATGTAAAATGGGAGTCCTGTCTCTCTGCCTCGAAGCGCATGTTTCGCCCTGCTTCTTCAGGGGGCGTGTCTGGGCAGAGGGTGTGTGTACCTTAAATATACAGTGTATCCAATGAAAATCGGCTCCTATTTAGTGATAACACGTGTGGCACCCGGTATCCTAGTGGCGCATGCGCCGACGGAGCGCTGCTCTTATAAAATAGACATATCGCCGCAGTCACGGTGAGGCACCCACAATGCGTGGATTGTATCACATGGCCAAATGTGATTGATGTCATCGTTCGAGACTGCGCTCCTAATGTCACGAGCGCGCACAAGTCCGCGCATGAGCACAATACCGAGAGAAACTAATAGTGTTTTCATGGCAAGTATTTCTGTAATATGAGGGAATTTACTACATGAACCCATAACCAAAGGTATAAATAGCATAATAGCGATGAACATTATGAGGCTAATGGTGGGCATCTATGGAGATGTGACTAGTTCGAAATTTATATTATAGCGAAAAACCAGCAATATATCTTATAAAGTAAGCGGGCCTCCATAAGAGATATAAATACCTGAAGGTTTATATTATGTCTCATAAAGAACTAAAGTGACTAGTGCATAGATAATTAAAGTGACCAGTGCATTGTCAAACTACAACATAATTATCACCACTTAAATCTACATAAATATCAATAGTGACCCCTCATATTAGAGTCTATGATTAGTGAAAATGATATAAACAATATATTAAATATTCAGACTAAGTCCATTTGAGTTTTTCGATATTTCACGGAAATTCCTTTATACAGTATACAGATGTCATCAAGTCGGTACAACTCCTGCTCCACTTTACTTGAAATTTCCAGCACTTTCACCACACATCGTCTCGGTCATTCAGAAATATCTCATGCCAAGAAAAACAAGGAGACAGAAAAGGTAAGTAAAAAATATAAAATAACATGAAACATTAAAAAATCACCCTATGCCTGAAAAGAATTCAAGAGAACCTCAAAAAACACACATCTACAAAAATGCCCCAAATCCCAAACTCTCATTGAGACCCTGAGGACTCAGTGTACCCAGCCTGAAAATCCACTTACATTCCAATTTTGCTAATTCCTTTCCTAAATCCCCACCTCTAAATCCTAAGGAGATGGTTTCAATCCCTTTAATTTTTAATAGATGTGCTCTACAGTCATGGTACTTCTTGAAGTGCCTCGGACGTGTTTTTAAGAGGGTCTCATCTGTGACAGCCCTGGCCTTCTCTATGTCAAGGCAGTGTTCCCCGTGTGTGAATTTTTAGTTCACGGGTTGTAAGGCCAACATATGCTTTATGGCAGGGACAAGTCACATGTTAAATCACTCCCTTGGAGGAGCATGTTATATATTTGCGGATTTCATAAGTCCTAGAGCCATCATGATTTTTAAATGTGTTGCCTTCTACCAAATTCACACAGGCCTTGCAAAAACCACAAGGAAAAAAGCCAAGATTGCCACAGACGTTATCTCTTTTACTTGAACCAAAATGGCTGTGAACTAACCGATCCTTCAAGTTTTTAGAACGGCAAACACTTGCTCCTTGGAGTTCATTCATATCATAATTGAAAAGAATGCTTCAACATTGGTCAAATTGGAGGAAGAGATTTTGGATCTCCAAAAAAAAAAACTCCAGTCAGAAATGACGACGGTGAATTTCCATTATGCGATATCCAATTTAGAAAAAGATATGGAAAAATGGGAAAAATCTATCAGCGCCGATAAATTTAAAAAATATGAGCGAGACAGCTCTGATTTTGCTAGTGGTAAAACCTTTCGGTGGCAGACAAAGAAAAGTTCTACAAAAAGGGGCTTCTCTCGATGTTCGTTAGTACAATCCATATCGTCAATCAGTGAAAATGGGAGTCAAGCACCAGAACCGGATCTGGGTCCAAGGACCAAGCAATATGGTAAAAGAAACCAACAACAACAAATGGCCAATAGGAGTCGACATGATGACCATTTAAAGGTAATTAATTTGTCAGAACATCAATTGACCCCTACACAAGTCTCTTTATTACAAAAAGGATTAACCTTTTCCCTTTCATCTCATATAGATCCATTCACATTTACATCTATTTTCGAGAAAATTGATCTTACAAAAAGGTATCAACCACTGAGGACTCTCAAGTATAAATATTTTTCTTACAAAAAATTCATTTTAAATCTGATCAATATGAACTTTTTCCTACAAGAGAAGAACAAGAAGCTCTGGCCAACTTACAATCCTTAATGGATGAACAAAGTTCAGAGGTGAGCTATTTTCCTACCCATTTGTTAGGCAAATCAAAAAAATTTCCTACTCTCTCAGCAGTACCAGCGGTGGAGGTTTCTACCAAATTGGTCTCTGAGGACATCAGGTCTATGTCTGTCAAACGACATGGGGGATCTAACATTACGTGGGACAAAAGAAACGCCTTGTTGGAAATGGAACAATGGGATGACGTGGTGTTCAAGATGTCTGACAAGGGTGGCAATATAGTAATCTGGCCAAACCAGATGTATATTTTACAGGCTGACAAGTTACTAAACAAACAAGATTTTTACAAACTATTAACTTACAATCCAATTGTCAAATTCCAACAAGAATTGATTGGCATCCTTGAGGCCCTTGAACACCACATCATCCCTAAGAAATTAGTTGATATTTTAAAAAATTTTAGACCTAAATTACCAACATTCTCTCTGATTCCAAAAGATCACAAAAATATTGTGGACCCTCCTGGGAGACCAATTGTTTCGGGCAATGAAGGTCTTTGTGAAATAGTTTGTGACATCATTGACCACTTCCTGAAACCTTTGGTTCAAGAATTGGCCTCCTTTATCAAGGATACGACAGCTGCCTTCGAGTCACCTTAATCATGCTCATCTTAATGGGGACATGGTCTTTGTAACAGCTGACGTAGAGGCACTGTATTCATCCATCCGCCATGATGATGGAATTAGGGCAGTTGAGAGGTTTCTAAGATCAAGCAATATACCAAAATCCATGGCAGAACTTTTAATCCAATTGCTTGACTTCGTTCTGAAACATAATGTATCCACATTTAATCAAAAGATCTTCTTGCAATTGCAAGGGACAACAGTGGGGGCCTCGTGTGCCCCCTCATATGCCAATTTATTCTTGGGATATTGGGAGCGAGAAATTTTCTTGAATGACTCAGTTTTTTGAGCATCTCTCAAATTCTTTTCAGGCATAGGATGATTTTTTAATGTTTTATGTTATTTTATATTTTTTACTTACCTTTTCTGTCTCGTTTTTCTTGGCATGAGATATTTCTGGATGACTGAGATGATGTGCGGTGAAAGTGCTGGGAATTTCAAGTGAAGTGGAGCAGGAGTTGTTCCGACTTGATGACATCTGTATATAAAGGAATTTCCGTGAAATATCGAAAAACTCAAAAGGACTTAGTCTGAATATTTAATATATTGTTTATATCATTTTCACTAATCATAGACTCTAATATGAGGGTCACTATTGATATTAATGCAGATTTAAGTGGTGATACTTATGTTATAGTTTGTCAATGCACTGGTCACTTTAATTATCTATGTATTAGTCACTTTAGTTCTTTATGAGACATAATATAAACCTTCAGGTATTTATATCTCTTATGGAGGCCCGCTTACTTTATAAAATTTATTGCTGGTTTTTCGTTATAATATAAATTTCGAACTAGTCACATCTCCATAGATGACCATTAGCCTCATAATGTTCATAGCTATTATGCTATTTATACCTTTGGTTATGGTTCATGTAATAAATTCCCTCATATTACAGAAATACTTGCCATGAAAATACTATTAGTATCTCTCGGTATTGTGCGCATGCGCGGACTTGTGCGTGCTCGTGACATTAGGAGTGCAGTCTCGAACAATGACGTCAATCACATTTGGCCATGTGATACAATCCAGGCATTGTCGGTGCCTCACCATGACCGCGGCCATACGTGTTAGGGCTGGCTGAACGCACCAAATAAATATAATAAATAGGTGCGTTCGCAGCCCGGGGTCCACCGTGCAGGCAGAGCCTGCTTCTAGTAAGATGGCACAATATGGCAGTATAAGCGAGCTCTGTTACTCCACAGAGTCGCAGATATAGAAGCTGTGGAACTATATGGCGGTATGAGCGAACTCTGTTACACCACAGAGTCGTAGAGACTGTGTCCTGTTAACACCACAGGGGTACACAGATAACTGCTGTGCGAATAGCAGTCCGTGGTCATGCAGTCAGCAATGCAAACAAGCAACTCCTCACCGGAGTAGCCGGTATTCTAGAGGCTTATTTCAGCCAAGCCCTAGCCGCATGCATGCATGATCACACTGGCGCAAAGCACATAACACAATTGATACTAGCGCACGGCCTTGCGGTTATGCCACCTTTTCATAGTAGCCACGAGCACGAGACCTTCCAGAAAGGACCAATAGTAAGCTGCTTCAGAACACCAACAGCTTCAGGACCTTTCTGGAGGACCAATAGGAGTCACAGCTGTATCCGAGCATTTGACCCCTGATCTCCAATGGAAGATCTTGCCCTGGGCATGCTCAGATGGAGAAACAGAGGACTTAGTCCCAAATCTGCCTGCTCCAACACTGGTTATAACAGAGGATCCAGGAGCGGCAGCAGCAAGTCTCTGCACAGTACTATACCGGGCGAGACGCTGGGACCAACGTCTCTGCTGAGCAGGTTCGGTTCCACTGCGGCCGGAGATGGATGGGGAACGCAGCGGGACTGGTTCGAGATTCCCCTTGTGCAGCAGCAGGAACTCGATCCCTAACATTACCCCCCCTCCTAGGGGCCCCCTTCTTTGGGCCTTGCTGCGCTCAAAGGCAGCGATGAACTGCGGAGCATGAACATACTCGGCAGGCTCCCAGGACCTATCCTCAGGCCCATAACCCCTCCAATCCACCAAATAAATTGTTTTGCCCCGTACCACCTTACACCCTACGATGGCATTCACCTCATGATCATCGGTAGATGAACCCGACGTCCCGGCAGATGAACCCGACGTCTCGGCAGATGACTCGGAAAACCGGGAGATGGCCAAAGGTATCAGAGATACCAAGATGAGGTGGAAGGGCTAGGCGGTAGACTACAGAGTTTACCTGCTCAAGGATCTTAAAGGGACCCAAATAGCGATGTGCCAACTTGGTAGACTCTACTCGCAGTCTGATGTTCCGGGCAGAGAGCGACACTAAGTCACCCGGGGCAAATGTTGGAGCGGGGCGCCGATGAACATCGGCTGAAGACCTCATCCTCTCCTTGGAGGCCTGAATGGCATCCTGGGTTCGGTCCCAAATGTCCCGTGCCTCCATAGCCCAGTCGGCCACCCTGGAGTCGGCGGATGACACGGGCATTGGCACCGGGACCCGCGGATGCTGACCGTAGTTCAAGAGGAATGGGGTCTGTCCGGTGGAGTCAGCCACAGCATTATTGAGAGCAAACTCAGCCCACGGTAGCAAAGATGCCCAGTCATCCTGCCTGGCAGAGACAAAATGTTGCAAATATGTGACCAAGGTCTGGTTGGCCCTCTCTACCAACGCATTCGTCTCATGGTACGCAGAGGAGAGATTTAACTCAATGCTGAGTAGCCGACACAGCTCTCCCCAGAACCGAGTCGCAAACTGGGAACCTCGATCACTAACGACTTTGTCTGGCATACCTTGTAAACTGAAAATATGCCTAATAAATAATGCTGCCAAGGCCAGTGCAGATGGTAACTGTGGTAACGGCACCAAATGCACCATTTTGGAGAAGTGGTCGGTTGTCACCCAGATGATGGTGCAGCCCTGAGACTTGGGTAAGCCCACCACAAAATCCTTCCCGACCATCTCCCAAGGCCTGTCTGCCACCGGCAAAGGAAAAAGTAACCCAGCTGGCCATTGTCGAGGGGACTTATTCTTGGCACAGGACACGCACGCCTGAACATATTCCCTGACATCCCGGACCATATGTGGCCAGCAATATGTCCTCGCCAGCAACTCAGATGTCCTTTTTGCCCTGAAATGTCCACCCACCCTGGAGGAATGTGCCAAAGAAAGTACTTATGGTAGCAAATTGGTGGATACAAAAGTCTTGCCCGGAGGCACAGACTTAAGCGAAACCGGAACCACAGTTCTTAGGCTCTCACAGGGGACAATAAGCCGAGGCTCCTCCTCCACCTCCTCAGAGGATACTACGGAGCGAGACAGAGCATCAGCCCGAATGTTCTACTCACCGGAGAGGAAATGGAGGGTGAAATGGAACCGGGAGAAGAACAGGGACCATCTGGCCTGGCGGGGAATTCAGCCGCTGGGCGGTTTGCAAGTACACCAAGTTAATGTGGTCCGTGAAGACCTGGAAGGGAAAGCGAGCCCCCTCCAGAAGATGTCTCCACTCGGAGAAGGCCAACTTCATAGCCAATAACTCCTTGTCCCCGATGGAATAGTTCCTCTCTGCAGGTGCAAAGGTTTTAGAAAAGATGAAGCAAGAATGCTTC
>VIAB01022683.1:32061-43074 GCA_009801035.1 Oophaga pumilio
AAACTGGGAAGTGATGTTGGAGGTGATGGTGGAGATACATGTACTCTTCTCCTTCTATGCCTTTGTGTCCGTTGGCTGCGATCTCTGTGGCTTCGTGTATGTGGCCTGTTGCTGGGTGTCGTCACCGTACTGGCTGTCTGGTGGGTGTGGTGGGCCGGCGTGGTGGTGGTGGAAATCCTCGGCCGACCAGGACCCAGCGTCTGCGTGGTGTGTTGGGACGGCCTGGTGGACATCGTCGCAGGATCTGTACCCGGTGTCTGCTCGCTGTAGTGGGCCGGCATGGTGCTGGTGGACATACTCACAGGAGCAGGAATCGGCGGCGCGGTATATTGGCGGTCCTCTGCACTCGGCATCGTGTAGTGGTGTTGGGCGGCTGTGGACAAAGTTGTGGCCGCACAGTGATATGCAGCAGAACTCGGTATAGTTAGACTAGACAGCTGTGGAAGTGTTGGAAAGGCAGCCGCTGGTGGTGGCTGCATGAACCGAGTCTGCTGCATAGAACTGACATATGCGGCATTGCAGTCATGCATCACAGCAAGCTGGAGTTCCGGTGTTAGGTTTTACGACATGCCCTTCTCTATAGCACTAAAAAAATGTCTTGCCGGTCTCTGGAGCTCGGCTGACATTGCGTCAAGACGTCGGGTGACATTGGACAAACCATTTGCCACTGTGTCACCCAGCGTCTTGTAGCAATTCTGGAACACCGTGCTCAAATGTAAAAACCCGGGCATGAGTGGCCTGTCCCAAACCCGCTGCCGCTGGCGGGAAGAGGCCAAAAAAGGTGCGACAGAGGTTTGGGACAGGGGAAGACCGGATGGACATCACATCAAACACGGTTGTGTGATCCCGGCCTACTGTTTCACTGCAGCGTTGTTGCAGTACTTACAAAAGTCCTTTTGACCCCTAGCTGAGGCATTGTCCCATCCATCCCACAGCGATTTTGCCACCTCGTTCCACAGCCGCTGGGTAGCCACTGCGTCGGAATGCAGGGGATTACGGGGGTCCCACTGTGGAACGCGCTCATGGACAGATGTGATGAGGAGGTCGTTGTTGACGTCCTCCTCGTCCTCCCGTTGTGGAACCTAGAATTGAAAGAAAGACATTAATGTTTGAAAGATAAAAGTTTAAAAAAATAAAAAAATACTTACACGCCGTGTAGCCACCACTGCTTGGCCCCGAGTTGCCTGCTCCTGTGGGTCATCAACACTTGAAGAACTCTGTGAACCAAATGAAAAAAATTGGACACGTGTACAAGTGACAGTGATTATTGAAAGAACAATAGATAATATACTCACTTCACTGGGCTGTCCACTCTGGGAATTTTCATGGCTTGAAGGCATGATCCTCCTGTTCCTGTGGTATTAATTTTGCAGGATGAAATGCAAAAATAAAATGACACACTGCTAGAATAAACCAAAAATCCAAACATTCATTAGCTGGTATACTTACATTGTCCAAAGGTGTTCTGTCCTGTCACAAAGGTGTTCTTTCTTCTTCTCCAGTCTGTAGAATTGTGAAGTGGAGCAATGCCAACCCCCAATATTTATTTATCTTTGTCTGGGGGGTGGTCAGAAGATGTCTAGACTGTCCGGAGACTTGTTATCTATAAAAGCGCATGTGCACGGTAACGCTGTCGTGTGCATCCATGTGCACCCATAAGCGCCCCCTATAGACTGTAATGCGTTTTATAGGCGCATTCTGTGCGCAAGCGGGCGCATGCATCTTTTTTGAGAAATGTTGCCGCAAAAAAAAGCAACATGTTGCGTTCTTGAGGAGACGTCGCACACGCCCACACGACGCATGCGTTCAATAACACAACATAACGCATACATGCGCATGACCATGCGCTCCCTTTAGAGAGATAGGGGCGTATGGCGCATGCGCTACTATGCGCCGCAGGCACTGCGCTCTCAGACTCTAATGTGAAAGCAGCCTTACCGGAGGCAGCATTACTGGCAACCAAAACCACCTCGCCAGTGTTTCCCACGGAGTCACACAGATGACAGCGTGGGAAACACCACAGGAAGCTGGTAAAACACAAACAAAAACACAGCAAATCCGCAAACATTTTTATACTTGCGTTTTTGCTGCACTTGACTGACTCAGTTGAAGTCAATGGGTGAAAAACGCTGCAGAAAGGCACAAAGAATGACATGCTGCAGAAAAAAAACGCACTGCAAATACTCAAAGGAAATTTACTGATCATGTGCACAACACTTCAGAATTGTCATTGAATTAGCTTGCATAAGGATTCCATAGCGTTTATGGCCCATTTCCGCGCGGAAAAAAGATGCAAAAACGCACCATGTTCACATAGCCCATAAAACTGTAATGCGCATGCTGTAACAAAGAAATGGGAGAGAAATTATGACAAAATTTCTGTTTACAATTTAAATTGTATTTTAAGACAACAATAAATGATATGTAGCCCAAAATGGTGCCAAAAAATAGTTTTATGGTATATACCGTTTACAATACAACTTAACAACATAAGAAAATAAAATGTTAATAAATAATTTTTGCATGCTTGAATTTCACGTTCCTTCTTTGTCCTCATTTAGACGTCCATAAATCCGCACGTTAGATCGGTAATTTTTTTGGGAACGTATCCATTATGTAACGCTCGCGCCCAGGCTGGTTGGCGCAAGCATGGGGGTGTGGCCCCACTGTGCCACAAACCAGATTACCCTGGAAGGGGCATGACTAAGCAGCTACCTTGGTGTTCACTGGAGCCTCTGATTGTGAGGTCAGGCTTGTGCGGCAGGTAGCTGCCAGGTACCATTCCAGGGTGGTGTCCGGCTGTGGCTGCTGATCCCACTGGGGAACAGAACACTATGAAAAGTGCGGATGAGTACAGACAGTCACGACTGGTGCTATGGCGGGCACGGCTAGTACTCTTGGCAGACAGGCGGGCACGGCTTGGACACAGGCAGACAGGTGGGCACGGCTGAGACACTAGGAGGCAGGCGGGCACGGCTGAGACACTGGCAGGCAGGCGGGCACGGCTGAGACACTAGCAGGCAGGCGGGCACGGCTGAGACACTGGCAAGCAGGCGGGCATGGCTGAAATACTGGCAGGGAGGCTGGCACAGTACACATGGAAGGGGCAGGAACAGACTCGGTAGGGACAGGAACACGGGACAGGAAGACATAAGTGGTATATGGGAAGAGGTAGGGACCTGTTCAGACTGGAGAAGCTGGGGCTGGTTCCAGAAGAACAGAGACACAGAGTGGGAAGAGAGATATATGGGAACAGGTAAGAGTAGTGTGTGGGAACAGGTAGGGACCTGTTTAGACTGGAGGAGCAGGGACAGATAAAGAACCGCAGGAAGCAGAACGAGAGCGGAGCAGAACCGCAAGGTTGCGGAGCAGAGAGCAGAACAGAGTCGTTGGTTGCAGTGCAGCGAGCTGAATCGCAAGGAGTGCGGAGCAAAGGCAGAACCGCAAGGAGTGCGGAGCAAAGGCAGAACCGCAAGGAGTGCGGAGCAAAGGCAGAACTGCAAGGAGTGCGGAGCAAAGGCAGAACCACAAGGAGTGCAGAGCATAGGCAGAACCGCATGAGTGCGGAGTAAAGGCAGAATCACAAGAGTGCGGAGCCAAAGAAGGACGGAACCACAAGGAGTGCGGAGCAAAGGCTGAACCACAAGGAGTGTGGAGCAAAGGCAGAACCGCAAGGAGTGCGGAGCAAAGGCAGAACCGCAAGGAGTGCGGAGCAAAGGCAGAACCACAAGGAGTGCGGAGCAAAGGCAGAACCGCAAGCGTGCGGAGCCAAAGCAGGGCGGAGCCACAGGGTGCGGCGAGCAGAGCAGGAGTAATCACCAGGATACACACAGCAGGGTAAGGAAGGCTAAAGACAAGGATACAAATGGGTACAGGTATAAGACTCCGTTCAGACAAGAACAAGTACAGGTCAAGGCACAGGAACCAGGATATGCAGCCTCCTGGAGGGCGGAACAAGAAACACAGAGAACAGAAACAGATCTGGGTATACAGCCCACAGAGAAGGCGGAAAACAGGATAGGACCTGGCAGCTCAGCAGCAACACTCTGAGATAAGGCGTTGCTCAGGCAGCCTCCAAGGGGTGGGGCTGCCTTAAGTACCAGAGGATTCTTGACAATTGGCTGGGGACACCTTAGGAAGGTGTACACTGACTCTATAAGAACCAAGAAGTGCCGGCGCCGCCCCCCTATGCACAGAGCAGACAGGAGACATGAGGCACAAAGCATGGAGCCGACAACAGACAGAATTCACAGCATGGACCGGAGTAGTGAGTATGTTGATGTGTAAGGCAGGTGGGGGGTTGGAGGCCATGCAGTGATGCCGGCAGGATTGTTACACACTATGATTATATGGTGCTATTCACATGTCGTGTTTTTTTTTTAAATCATGGACACGTCGGTTTTTGATCTGAATTGCATAGCAAAATGAGTCGTATAAGTGTATGGGTCTGTGAAAATGACAAGAGCACACAAATGCTATTCATATACAATCCGTGTGCTGTCCATTTTTAAAAGTGTAGTAGAGAAGTGAAGTTTGCAATTACAGAGATCAGACGTTTTCTGTAGTTCTTGACCAAGTTTGCACACCCTGCAGAAGGGATTTTGGCCCCCTAATTGATACAGATATTGTCCAGATCTTCAGGCTTCACGGCTGTCACTGGTCAATATGGAATTTCAGCTCCCTCCAAAGATTTTCTATTGGGTTCAAGTCTGGAGACTGGCTAGGCTACTCCAGGATCTTGAAATGCTTCTTATGGAGCTAGTCTTTAGTTGCCTTGGCTATGTGTTTCTGGTCATTGTCATGCTGGAAGACTCAGTCACGACTCATCTTAAATGATCTTACTGACGGAAAGAGGTTGGCCAAAATATTGCAATACATGACCCCATCCATCCTCCATTCAATATGGTGCAGTTGCCCTGTCCCCTTTTCAGAACAGCATCCCCAAATTTTGATGTTTCCCTCACCATGCTTCACAGTTGGGATGTTGTTTTGGGGGTTGCACTCATCTTTTTTCTTCCTTCAAAGACGGCAACTGGAGTTGATACCAAAAAGTTCTATTTTGGTCTCATCTGACCACATGACCTTTTCCTATGCCTCCTCTGGATCATCCAGATGGTCTTTGGCGAACTTCAAACAGGCCTGGACATATGCTGGCGTAAGCAAGGGGACTTTGTGTGCCATGCAGGATTTTAATAAATGACAGCTTAGTGTGTTATTAATGGTAATGTTTGAGACTGTGGTCACAGCTCTCTTCAGGTCATTGACCAGGTCCTCTCATGTAGTTCTTGGCTGACTTCTGACCATTCTCAGAATCATCCTTTCCGGACGAGGCGAGATCCTGCATGGAGCCCAAGACAAGGAAAGATTGACCTTCATCTTGTGCTTCTTCCATTTTCTAATAACTGTGCCAACAGTTGTTGCCTTCTCACCAAGCTGCTTGCCTATTGTCCTGTAGAAAAATATTTAGAGTTGAGAGTCCTCAGTGGTTGATACCTTTTAATGGCTAACTGAAAAGATGGTAACAAATTGCAAGCTTTCGAGACTACTCAGGTCTCTTCATCAGGCGAAGACTAATACAAAATCTGAAGAATCACATATTTGTACACAAAGCAGCACAGAAATAATGCAATAGGTAAGACAAGTGACGTGAAGCAGAATAGTCATTATGGCAGAGGGATTAGCATAAATATTGGAACAGTTCATAGATAAGGAGTGTGAAAGTTTTATTACCCTCTGATTGGGGTCTGGTAATGTTTTGTGATGTTTTCACAGGGTATTTGGAGTAAATTCCTTAATTGATATAGAGTGTCATAAATCCGTGTGACAGGTTCATTCCAGCATTAAGAGTGTCAAAGGTCACCATCAATTTGTATTCGAAAATTCTTCTTTGTCTCCGAGATGTGAAATTGCCTCTCAGTACAAGTATTTTCATATCTAACATGTTATGATCAGGGGAGCAAAAATGTTTTGCCACAGGTAGATCCATTCTTTTTTCTCTTATTGTGTGGCGATGAGAATTCATCCTTGTTCTCAGTTTTTGCCTGGTCTCCCCCACATACAGACCCCCAGTTGGACATTTAGTACATATAATTAGGTACACCACATTAGATGTGATGCAGCTGAAAGTACCTGGTATCTTGTAGTCCCGATGGGAGTTGGGGATCTTTATCTTGTCCGTGGTCATTATAAATGGACAAGTTTTGCATTTCTTCTGGTTGCAAGGAGAGGTATTGTCCTGTAGCACATCCAAACCTTGTGCAGGTCTACAATTCTATTTCTGGTGTCCTTTGAAAGCTCTTTGGTCTTGTCCATGGTGGAGAGGTTGAAGTGTGATTGACTGAGTGTGTGGACAGGTGTCTTTTATACAGGTAACGAGTTCAAACAGATGTAATTAATACAGGTAATTAGTGCAGAGTAGGAGGGCTTCTTAAAGAAAAACTAAAAGGTCTTTGAGAGCCAGAATTCTTTCTGATTGGTAGGTGATCAAATATGTATTTCATTAAATAAAATGCAATTTATTTATTTAAAAGTCTTTACACATTTAGACCCAGGCTCTTTATTGCTTTTGTGCCTACTCTTTTTGAGTTTTCGGTGTTTTACATCTCTTTTTTGCTTGTGCCATATTCATCTTTTCATTTGAGCCTTTATTTTAAGTCTATTTTATATGCGTTTTTCTGCTTGCTTGTTTTTTCGTTTCCAACTATAGGTGAAGTTTAGAGGTTCTAGATGTTTTCACCTCATTTATCATTTGTGACTTGTCAAAATGGTTAAAAAAAAACTTTCATTCAGGCTATGTGCACATGGCCTGGAGGAGAGTCTCCTCTCCTTCAGACCGTGGGTATCATCCGCACATGAACCGCTCATTTTGCACACGGTGGGCATAGCCTCATGCAGAAAGTAAGCGGTTCAATGCATTCCTATGTGTGCGGAATTGTCGCGATTACGCAAAACGAATGAGCATGCTGCGTATTTTCCGCGATATGATTCCGCCGCGTAAAAATATGCAGCATTAGCACAGCATTGCGGAATGCCATTGAATTCAATGGGTTGTGTTTTGTAAGTGTTTTCGCTGCGTTTTCACGGCGAAAAAAACGCGGCAAAAACGCTTACAATCCGCAACATGTGCACATAGCCTCAGTCATTTTTTGTCTTTCCAGTCTAATATCGTGGTTTTGTATATAGCTCCTTCACAAACTTGTCAGAATCGGACAGAAATGGGTCCAAAATATGTAACACTTGGGTGGACAAAAGGGAAAGCAGCTATATAAAATGGTGAGAGCTGGGCTGCCAAGCTGAATGGCTTATACAGGTTGATTCACTCTCTACTTTACTCAGAGAAATAGCTGTAACTTCTAAAAGAGACGGTCGACCGTATTAAAATTTGGACTGTACATATAAGAGAGTGCAATAAACCTCAGCGACAACAAGAAACATCCTCGCACCGAGTGGTCTCGCCGACTTGTCGCCCTGCCAGTCGTGTCCACTATGAAATAGACTTGCTGCACGCCTTTCTGAGCGTCGGAAGTTTATTTGTGGTGCTTGCATTTCACGCTTGTTGAATTTCTTCTTCATTTGTTAGCAATGTACAGATACAGTTTGGAGGAGAATTTTTTTCATTACGAAAACGGTATACAAATATATAAAAATATAATATATAATATTGTGATTATGGGAAAAAAATAATTTTCCTTTTTGCTTTCCTTCCTTTCCATTTTTTTCTTTTTGTAACATTAGTATATGCATGCACACACATATATACAGGGTGGGCCATTTATATGGATGCACCTAAATAAAATGTGAATGGTTGGTGATATCAACTTCCTGTTTGTGGAGTTTTCATGAAATCACATCCACTTTGCTTGAACATTTAGGCCGTCTTCACGTTTGCTGCTTTTTTGCGCAGAAATTCTGCTGCTGTGTTTAATTGTCCAAGCAAATCGGATGTGAGTTCATGAAAAATGTGCCGACTGTGTGTGTAAAGATGCTGCTAAACTGTGTTTTTTTTTCTCTGGAGGCTTCTATGTGGACCACATGGTTTGTCCCTTTTTCTCTTCTGCAAAAGTTGGGAGATATGCCCATGACACATCTGGGAGATCACTAGAGATAGCCTCTTTTCTATCTACTGGCTAACACGGTACGAAGATACACATCTTTCCTATATAGAGATAGCCTCTAACTTGGACCCATTACTAAATATGGTGCAGTCGGAGACGACCATGCGAATGCTGCTACCTCCGAGCTGTCATTAGGTGGTGCTAGATGACACCAGTTAGTGCTGTGCTATGGGTGTGTTGGGTAAACCACTCCCTGGGGATGCTTCAGTGACTTGCCATCTCCATGGTGACAATAACTCATGCTTCTCAACAATAGATTTAAACTGATGTAACAAAGTTTCTTTCAGCGCTGGGCGTGCGCTCATTGGCTGTGACTTTAGTGGGAGGAGGACATTCTGCCTCTGCTCTCTTAAATAATAACTTTTATGTTGGCTTCTTTCTACAAAAGGGAAGAGCGTATAGAGAAAATATCATGACATTCCCGTCAGGACAAACAGAAGATATTTTTTAAATTAATTTAGTCTTGATTTCTTAATAAAATTAATATACTTATCTAAGCATACTTCCAATAAATAAGAATCAAGTGCCTATACCCAATTAGTATAAAGTTCTAAAAAATCATTAAACTGCCTGTGACTTCTAGAGGAGTTAATTAGTAATGCCAAATGAATAGGAACTCCCTGCCCCCATCAAACAGCAGAACGTCCCCCATTCAGACCCCTGTGCGTCCTTGTGTACATCAATGAAAGAAGGAGAAAAAAGATATGTGCAGCTAAAATATAAATTAACTTTTATTCCATTATTTAAAATGTGGATATTACATAAAATCGTATACATACACTAAAAGTGTATATTGGGTCAAATATGACCCACTAATTGCCAGAATAGAAAAGAAATTTTATTGAAAATTATTATTATTATAATTTATTTCTATAGCACCATTGATTCCATGGTGCTGTACATGAGAAGGGGTTACATACAAATTACAGGTATCACTTACAGTAAACTAACAATGACAGACTGATACAGAGGGGAGAGGACCCTGCCCTTTCGGGCTTACATTCTACAGATAAGGGATTACGGCAATTGTCCCTTTAGATTATAGGCCGAATATATTCCCTATAAGGCTATGTGCACACGTTGCGGATTGTTAGCGTTTTTTACAGCGTTTCTTGCGGCAAAAACGCTGCAAAAACGCTTACCCAACGCAAATCATTATATCCTATGGGATTCCGCAAAGCTGTGTACATGCTGTGTGTTTTTCCGCGGCCAAAACGCATCGCGAAAAAATACGCAGCATGCTCATTTTTTTCCGGAATCGCGGCGATTCCGCCGCCATAGGAATGCATTGAACGGCTTACTTTCCGCATGTGGCTATGCCCAACATGCGCAAAGTAAGCGGTTCATGTGCGCTTGGTACCCAGGGTCTGGAGGAGATGAGACTTTCCTCCAGGCCCTGGGTACCATATCCCTGTAAAAACAATAATTAAAATAAAAAATAATGATATTCTCACCTTCCGGCAGCCCCCACAGCCTTCCCGCCTCTCAGCGACGCTCCCGCCAATCGCGTTCCCAGGCGTCCTTTGAGACAATGACCCCAGATGAGGTAGCGGTCTCGCGTGATGCTACGTCATCTGGGGTCATTGTCGCTAGGCATCACTGGGAACGGGAGTTGCCGGGAGCATCGCGAGGACCAGGAAAGCTGCGGGGGGCCGGAAGGTGATAATATTTTTTTAGTTTTTTTTATTATTTTTTACATTAGATCTTTTTACTATTGATGCGGCATAGGCAGCATCAATAGTAAAAAGTTGGTCACACGTGTCAAACACTATGTTTGACTCGTGTGACCAACCTGTCAATCAGTTTTCAAAGCGATGCTACAGATCACTTGGAAAATGCTAGCATTCTGCAAGCTAATTACGCTTGCAAAACGCTAGTTTCTGGCGGGAATACGCATACCTATAAAAATGCATATTTCCCGCAGCAGGGAGGTGCGGGATTGCCACGGAAATTTACACGGCAATTCCGCAACATGTGCATATAGCCTAAAAGTTTCATTGTATGGCAGAAAGATTGTATGTCAAATATAGATGGACTAATATGACATCTCATTATACCATTCCCCGCTGATGTTAGCTATATTTCCAATGAGGTATAACATATATACCATACACACAAGCCAGCACATGTCATCTGAGACAGTCGCGCTAGTGAATTTCTAGCCGGCCCTGTCTGCATCAGCCGCGGCACAACACAAGCGCCGTATCGTACCTGTGCTTGTATAATGAGCAGCAGGTTCAGCTGATGCCAGAGCCCGGGATCACACATGCTTTGTAGCGTGGTTCCCACTAGGTCTAAGTGCCCTTAGAAAAAGCCGGTATACTGGCGCAACGCATGTCGGGACCCATGTTCCAGATAGGAATCATGATAGGCAGATAAATAATACCTTCAATATACCTCCCCTGCTATTGCGCTTGGTTAGGAGATTGAATGTGCTCCATGCATTATTCAGAGACCTGCTGGCTTTAGTCTATATGAGCAGTGTAATGCGTTGCCACTGCAGGGCACAATGACATTACCAGCCATATAAGAGAGCACATTATAATCTATGCATACAATCCTATACCGGGCAAGTTGCAATATATCTGAGTACTATACACACAATATAGGATCGCTATATGCTATAATGGTCATCTATTCAAAGGCAATATCTATGTGGAATGACTGCATAATTGGACATTGTAATTGCTGTGATTTGAATTGCATCACGAGAGTTATCAGTCCATGTGTGTATGGTATATATGTTATACCTCATTGGAAATATAGCTAACATCAGCGGGGAATGGTATAATGAGATGTCAAATTAGTCCATCTATGTTTGACATATAATCTTTCTGCCATACAATGAAACTCTTAGGCTGGGGTCACACTGGCGACAAAATCGGACGACTGAAATGCG
>VIAB01022686.1:17917-29378 GCA_009801035.1 Oophaga pumilio
CCGTTTTGCAGTTCACCTCAGGCAGCAGAGAGGCTAGGTTCACCTCTGCTCAGAGCTGCCAACAGATTACTGCCATTGTCACACATGACCATGCCTGGCTGTAGATTCAGCAGGGTCAACCAAATATATGACTGCTCTTTCAGCGCTGTCCACAACTCTTCTGCATTGTGCGGTTTGTCACCTATGCAGATTAGCTTCAGCACTGTTGCCACTTGGCTGAAGCAGTGCTGCAGTGCTTCCAGCTTCTCACTGATGTATTCATTTCTGAGATGGAGGATGAAGAAGAGGAGGAGGACGAGGAGGTGCAGGAACTGTAGTCTGTGGGGGCAACCCTGATTGACGTAGGACCCGCAGTCCTCAGCGTGGGGAGGATGTGGTCCATCCCAAGGTCTGACTGGGTCCCGGCTTCCACTATGTTAACCCAGTGTGCCGTCAGTGAGATGTACAGTCCCTGTCCACAGGCACTTGTCCACGTGTCCGTGGTTAGGTGGACTTTCCCAGTAACAGCATTGTTGAGGGCACGGGTAATGTTGTGGGACACATGCTGGTGTAATGCCGGTATGGCACAATGGGAGAAATAGTGGCGACTGGGGACCGAGTACCTTGGGACGGCAGTCACCATCATCTTACGGAAAGATTACGTCTCAACGAGCCGAAAAAGCAACATTTTGAGCGCAAGCTGATGAAAAATGTGGGAATTAAGTACTGTGGCCTGTGGAGTATTGGCTGGGTATTTCCGCTTGTGTTCCAATGACTGGGCTATAGACAACTGCACTGCGCTGGAACAAGGACGTGGACGGGCTTGATGTTGCTAGTTGACTGTGGGCAAGAACAGGTGCAGGACACGAGGCATCTTCACAGGCACGCTGAACTGGGCTTTTACGCAAAACAGTGGAAGAAGCAGTGTTGTCACCTGCACACAGTGTTCCTGGAGCCTGGGGTTCGGCCCACAAAGTTGGGTGCCTTGCTGCCAGTGCCTAATCATCATTCTGCTGGTGGTCAGGCTGGTAGTTTTGCTACCCCTGCTGATGCGGGCATGGCAAGTGCTGCAAATGGCCTGTTTGGGGTTATTGGCTGAGTCTTTAAAAAATAACCAGACTCGGGAAGTTCTAACAGTTGGAATGGCAACTTCCGTCCTGTTGGTGTTACGGGGAACGGATGCACGCCTTCTGTCTGCGTCCAACACACTGCTTCTTCTTGCCTGTTGAGGTGATATGCCTCCTTCCCCATGTGTGCTGCTGTCCTCGCTCTGCATGTCCTCCTGCCAGGTTGGGTCAGTCACTATGTCATCCACCACCTCGTCTTCCACATCTGCACCATGCTCCTCCTCCTGACTTTCCGGCAATTGTGTCTCATCATCATCCACCTCTTCTGACCGTGGCTGCTCAAAGATTTGTGCATCGGTACACGGAATATCATCTTTCCCCGCTTAAAGTGGAGTCACGAATCTCCAAATGGAAAACTAAACAGCTCTTCTGAGTGTCCGAGTGTGTGATCAGTTGTCTCAGGGCACTCAGCATGATAGGAGGAAAAAGGATCAGGGTGATTAATAGCCAGTCCACACTCACGGCTACTTAGATTTGATGATGATTAGATGATGCAGCCCACTTTCAGCTTGGCCTCTGCATGCACCATCAGCATCATGTCCACTTCCACGTCCCTTGCCCCGTGCCTTGCCCAATGGACTACTGAAATATTTGAAAAGCTCAATACAAATGGATTTATATGGAGAAAAATTATATGTGATCACTCAGTATACCTGCAAAGAGAAGATTTTTACACTATAGACACACCAGGCCTCAGCATGAGTTAACAGATTGTATACATTTTTTGGGTTATGTTTTTGGTTATTGTTTGAACACAATAAAAAAGGTGTACAAGAATGCTAGCAGACAGAACTATGCAACATATGCCTGCCAAGAAAAGATTTTTCCACCACACATACACCAGGCCTTAGCCTGAGATCACACTGTATTCATTTTTGCGGTTATGTTTTTGTTACTGTTTGAAAAAAATAAAAAAAGAGTTGAACCAGGATAGCAGACAGAACTATGCTATCACGAACACCGCACTGCACTTGCTCACTGAGCCAGTGCACGTGTCCGGAGTAAGACAGACTGCACTCAATGATACCTGTGGAGCGGGGCAGCAGCGGTGAAGATGCGTGCTTCAGACTAACAGGACCCTAAGCACGTGACTACCAAGGGGCGGCGCCGGCCACAGGTCTCTCAGAGGGAGCAGTAACAGATAGAGAATGCTTCAGGCCAGAGGACCTTAAGCACGTGACTGCTGGTGGGCGTGGCCTAAGTTCCAGAGAGCTATGAGCTGAAGGAAAACTCCTAGAAGGGTAACTACGGGACAGAGTTACCAAGGGGCATAGACAAAACGGATAGTCAGGATAGCCAGGTCATACACAGAGGGAGCAACACAGTACAAGAGGAGCAGGCAGAGAATAACCAGAACTTAGCCAAGGGATCAGAAAACCAGAACGGGCAAATACACAGTACCAAGACAGTAGACAAGCTCACAACGAAGAGACGAACCGGGTCAAAACCAAACAAGCAACAAGATCAGGCACAAGGCACAGGCACACAGGAGGTCAACTAACTCAGCCAAGGGCAGGAGTATAACTGACACCAGACCTAGGTCAATTGGCAACTAAATAGCCGCCCTCTGCCAGAGAGAGGCTGAAACCATTAACCCCAGTCTGGCCAGGACGGGACAAAGACCAAACCCCGTCCTGGGTCATGACATATGCAACATATGCCTGCCAAGAAAAGATTTTTCCACCACACATACACCAGGCCTTAGCCTGAGATCACACTGTATTCATTTTTGCAGTTATGTTTTTTGTTACTGTTTGAAAAAAAATAAAAAAAGAGTTGAACCAGGATAGCAGACAGAACTATGCAATGTATGCCTGAGAAGCAAAGATTTTTACACCACTGATATACCAGGCCTGAGCCCGAAATCAGACTGTATTAATTTTTTGGGTTAGGTTTTTTGTTACTGTTTGAACACAATAAAAAAGGCGTACAAGAAGGCTAGCAGACAGAACTATGCAACATATGCCTGCTGAGAAAAGATTTTTCCACCACAGATACACTAGGCTTCAGCCTGAGATAACAGACTGGATTAATTTTTTATGATTGTGTGGATAAAAAAGACTGCTGGATATAACGATAATGAGAGACTGGACAAAAAAGGAAAGTTAGGCCTAAAATGCCTCAAATTTTGGCACACGGATGTATGAGGCATGTCACAGATAGACCCCACTGTTAAATGTCTCCTGTTTTTAAAAATAATGCAACATGGTGCTGTCTTTAAGTGCACTCACACCCAGTGCTAAAAAAAACAATTGCCGTACACTGGCCACACTTTGAGCACGCACAGATATGAGCTGGCATGGAGATACCAGTACCACAAATTTGTGCCCTTTTTTAAGATTAAAAAGTAATGGTGTTTTTACGTGCAATCACACGCAGGTCTACAAAAAAAATTTGCCGCACACTGACCATACTTTGAGCATGCACAGATTTGAGCTGGCACAGAGATAACACACCGAAAAATATGTGGCCTATATTCCAATTACACCTGGAGATAGCTATATACAGCCATTATATCCTACAGGTAGCAGCAGCACCAGAAGTCAGGAAAAGAATGGACCCTCTTGATGTATGTGATGATCTATATACACACATACAGTGCCTGCAGGTCTTGCATTGATGTGTATAGAGCGACGTTCACTTCCCTGCCTGCCTAACACTTGAACCTATATACTCCTTAGGACTGTTGGGTTATCAGGATTTGAGTAGTTTAGGATGATAGACTCCACACTGACTAAAAAATCGCCAATTCTGACCCTATCTCGACAGCAGCTCTCCCTACACTATCTCAATCCGGAGTGCGGAGAGCAGGGCGGCTCCCGATCTCTTAGGGTGAGTTTCCATGATCAGGAAACGCTGCGTGTTTGGCGCAGCGCGTTGGCACAGCACCAAACACGCAGCGTCCAGATGTTACAGCATAGTGGAGGGGATTTCAAGAAATCCCGTCTCCACTATGCGTAACAACACGCAGGCGGAAGACCTGCGTTTACGGACATGCGGCACATCTTTTCAGACCGCAGCATGTCCTAGCGTATTGCGGCGACGCTGCGCCGCCGCAACGGAATTTAACACAGGGCTATGTAGCCCTGCGTTATTTCCGGAGGTGTTCCGGAGGTGGAAATAACGCGCGTCAGAAAGGGGGCGGGGCTTAGACGGAGCGGAGTTTCCGCTCCGTCAAATGCGCTGTGTTTCCTGATGGTGGAAACACAGCCTTATACTCGTGATGATGCTGTGCGGAAAGTCAGTCACTGTACGACCACAACAAAGATGGCTACGGCATTTCATTGCCTGGCAGACAATCCCTGCAGCGTGATTGTGTCTCAAAAGTTCGCCAAAATTGCTGGGTGGAGACCCCAGTTCCCGCCGAGTAATCCCGGAAATGGTCGGTGCTCACTGAGTATGACGAGTACCGTGCGAGTAAACAGTAGTGGCGAGCGCATTCGCTCATCATCACTAGTCATATCATGTACCTGATTAAATGCTCATGTGGACTGTTATATGTCGGGGAAACAACCCAACCAATACGTGATTGTATATCCAAACATAAATCCACAATTCGATGCAAAAATCTCCTTTTACCAATTCCACATCATTTCATCTCATCTGGCCACAATATTACGCAATTGAAATTCCAGGTTATAGAGCATGCACCAGTGCCACGTCGTGGTGGCAATAGGGTCTCTACCCTGAAACGCCGTGAAGCATACTGAATTCATATGCTTGAAACCCTACACCTGAAAGGATTAAATAGGGAATATGACTTATTGGCATTCACATGAATTTTTATGTACTTTTCATATGGTCACTATGACTACTGCAAATATCTGCCACTGTATGGTAATTGTATCTCTTTTACAATGCATAGTTAATTTGTATTTGCACTATATAATTATTCATCCTGTTTTACCAAGTCAGGTCGTTTTAATTCATCTATTTATAATAATAATGATGTATGACTAATATATTTTCATCATTACTGATAATTTTCTGGCTTTGTTCAAATCTACTGATCGCATCCTCTCTCCACACTCATCATCATTAAACCACCTTCTGTTAACCTCTTTCAGGATCACCATATCCTTTTGTGGCCTCATGGCTTGAATGTTTCACTTTCCTCATTATAGTACTGCCACAACCTTTACTATTATTGTGCCTGTAACGCTAGATCCGCAGTGGAATGCATCAGACTGATTCAATGGAACGCACGGCCATTTTGTTTCCTGCTAGGTGACTTCTGGTCACTCACGCCATTGCCTCACAGCGGTGTTCATCACCGCCCTCACTTCACTTACACAGAGCGCGCAGTCCCTGTCTCCAGACAAGCGGTGGATGCCGCGTCAGGACACAGACGCCCGCTCTCTCAGGTATCGTCACTCCCCATTAACCATTTGTATGCATACTTGCAACAGGTGTTAGAAGGTCTGAGCCTTACATGAGATATGTAACTAACATTTGGCTATGTCTATTCCCTCTAGCCTCTTACCCACTTCCATATTAAGGCATAAAGACTACCTATGTATTTGGTTTGTAGTTTCACATATCTTTTTTAGCCTGCTATAGCCCACCATATACTGACAACATCATTACCTCTATTCTAGATGCGGATAAATCTGTCTGTACCACTATATATTCGCTCTGAATCTACTAAGTATGGTATGCTATCTTCTATTTCCCCTACTTACCCTATATTGTAATACAACAAGTCCCAAATGCATTTTTGGAAAACAAGAATGTGGTATGCAGTCATGTCATCACATTAAAGCTGAATACAACAGCTCCAATGAGCAGAAGAATGCAGGAGAAGAACAGAGCCCAACAGTATTTTAAGATTAAGTAAAAAAATCAAATTTTATTAATACTTAATTAAAACATGAAGCCACCAGTAAATACCAGTGATAAATACAAAAACCACTACTCCGACCCACTCTAAGACCTCCAAAGAAAATCCCATAGGAAGATGAGAAAGGAGGGATTGTAGATAGTAGCACATGACGTTGGTATAGTCGAGCTGTTTACTCGTATGGAACCAAGGACTCCCAACACTGAGCCCCTTTCCCATTGTCAGGATACCCCCGATATCCTCACCCCAATAACAACATACAGTAATTCTTTGGAATATGTATGGCCACAGCAGCCTTTATTTAAATACAAACAATATTAACAATAATTAACAATATATATACCATAACAACATTAGGGAGGAGTCCATGAAGCTACAAAGATCATGGTGAATTGAACCAATATCCTGTGAACAACACCCCACCTCTTACTCCCAGCCGTTACCCCACAGGCTCGTGAGCACCAACAATTGAGGTGTGCTGTTCACCCAACCACTTGGGGATCCGCCCACTCCGTGTGAACTCCCCTTCCACCTTTCACCAGATCACCACCACGTAACTTCAGACAGGGAGACCCTAAACAGAGTCCCCCCCAAACCAATTTCCAACAACTTCAAGGACTCTCTCCCCACCCCCTTGAGCCGCCACAACGAGGGCCCCATTGAAACCTCAATGGCCCGAGACCCCCTAAAACCGCAAAGCTATGGCCCTTTCAATACCTTCCTAAATACCCGAAGCCCAAATATCCGAACCAACAGCATTCAGATGAACCCCATCGGCCAACCAAAAATCCCCCTCACCCTTCTCCAAATCAAAATGCCGCACCGACACATTACCGTTTCGAGCCATGAAAGAAGACACAGCCCTATTAACCTTTATCCTGGCCTTATTAATCTTAGCCAGGGACCTCATGTTGCGCCAGCGCCTGCGTGGAACAATTTCGGACCAAACCAAAATGACCCCCGGATATAACACCCATAACCGCAAGCAATCCTGCTTAATGTCTTTTACTAATTCACGGAAGGGGCGCACCGCGAGATCATTCCCCCCTACGTGGAGTACCAAAATATCAGGAGCACGGTCCAAGCGAGAGCAACCATGAATTTCAGGCAACACCCTCCTCCACTGCATTCCTCGAAAACCGAGCCATCGCACCACCACCATAGACCGGGGAAATCCCAGTTGCCGACCATCAGTCCTGACGTCAGCTCGCAACGCTCCCCAGTGGACGAAGGAATGACCGAAAATCCAAACCAGCAGCACCTGAAACGAGAAAACAATACTAAACATACCAAAAGAATACCCTCAAAACAACTCCAACCGTCACACGTCCCTCAACAGAAAAAACAACTCCCCCACCTCGATAATCAAGGCCTAATATAACTCCTAAATCGATTAGACTTCCAACGCCCAATACGTTGTATTAATGACGCACCCAAACCCCTACCTGCCGCTTCGGTCGCCGCACCAATACGGAAAGAATGAGTCCCAAAACGAGAGTCATCCAGAGCCAACGCTCGAATGGACCTCTTGAAAATGGCGTTAAACTGATACCTAGACAGGCTACCACCATCAGCATGGCACAATAATGAGCCCCCCAATCCGGGGCCCAACTCCCAAAAACGCTGCAAGCATAACACCGGACACATCGAATACCCCGGTACATTGCCCAACACTACCCGACGGCCCCTCCCCTCCTGATCCGTCTTAGATTTACGCAGCCAAAATTCTACTCCACCCGCCGTCAATAGCACATCTATTGCCAACAAACCACCTACCACCTGTCTATTACCCGAAACCAGCTCACCCACCCGCAAGGCCCCAAAAAATGCCAACGAAAAAGCTAAACGGCATAACAAAACTTCAAAACGAGAAGAACACATTGTATCCAAAATAAAACCCAAACGCTCTAACAAAGCAAAGGATACTGGGCGCCTCGTATCACCAAGCTTCTTAGTTCGACGAAAACATTTCGCCGCCTGCTGTACCAAAAAGGTCTTTGACAAATCACAAGTCCCACGCAAGCGAAAACCAAAAGATAATGCTGCCAAAACCCGCGATACTTTAGCACAAGACCATACTTCCTTCGCTCCCTGCCCCAACCAAGCCAACAAGGCCCTTTGTTGATCCACCCCATCCCCCACGACTGGAATTGTTGCTACAAACTCTTCCCAATTACACCACACTGCCTGATAAGCCGCCCAAGTTTTTGGAGCCAACGACGCCTTAATCAGTGACTCTGCAGACCGTAAACCACCTTCCACAACTCCTCCGGGCAGGCTAGGCCTTCGAACTCCGCTTCCGGGGCCAATGAGCGAAAACGATCCCACTGTAAACGAGAAAGAGAATCAGCTATATCATTCTTCACACCCGGCACGTGCGTCGCCGTCACGTGCGCATTCAATGCCAAACATAGCAAAACCAAACGTTGCAAAACTCGCACGACGGGAGGAGAGGATGCAGTCAGCCCATTAATTGCGCAAACGACTCCCATGTTATCACAATTGAACCGCACCCTACGATCCCGAAACTCCTGCCCCCATAGGTGCACTGCCACAAGAATCGGAAAAATCTCCAACAATGTTATGTTGCGTACCAAGCCCTCTGACACCCACTCCTCAGGCCAGCGAGACGCACACCACTGTCCCCTGAAATAGGCTCCAAAACCAACTCCGCCGGCCGCATCCGTAAACAACTCCAACACATCATTCCCAACAACCTCGGCCATGACCAATGAGCGCCCGTTATACCCTTCTAGGAAGGAATCCCAAACAGCCAAGTCCGCCTTAAGTTCCCCAGACTACCGTATGAAGTGATGAGGGGCTTTAATCCCTGCCGTAGCGCTTGCCAGCCTACGTGAAAAAACTCGCCCCATCGGCATCACTCGACATGCGAAATTCAGCTTCCCTAACAACGACTGCAAATCCCGCAACGACAACTTCTTCAAACGTCGCGCTCTACCCACTTCAGCCCGCAAAGCCAACAACTTTTCCTCGGGCAGTCTGAACTCCCATGCCACCGTATCGATGACTATCCCCAGAAAACACAAACAAGTAGATGGACCCTCAGTCTTACCCGGCGCCAAAGGAACCCCAAAAAGCTCCGCCACCCACTGAACAGTTCTCAGAATCCCATGACAGCGCAAAGAGTTTGCTGGGCCCACACACAGGAAATCATCCAAGTAATGAATAACCGATTCACAACCGGACACTTCTCGCACCACCCACTCTAGAAAGGAACTAAAAGCCTCAAAATAAGCGCATGATAAAGAACACCCCATAGGTAAGCACCTGTCGACAAAGAACCCCCCTTCCCAAAAAAAACCCAGCAGCTTCAAGCTATCAGGATGTACCGGCAAAAGGCGAAAAGCCGATTCAATGTCGGTCTTAGCCATAAGGGCCCCTCGACCGCACTTCCTCACCCACCGCGCAGCCTCATCAAAAGAGAAATAAACGACCGAACAAATTTCAGGATCAATGCCATCGTTCACCGAGCTCCCCCGCGGGTAAGAAAGATGCTGAATAAGCCGAAACTTGTTCGGCTCCTTCTTTGGAACAACGCCCAATGGGGAAACCACTAAATCCGAAAAAGGTGGCGACGAGAAAGGGCCCGCCATGCGACCCAACGAAACTTCTTTTGCCAATTTTTCCCCCACCACCTCCTTATGCAATAAGGCCGAACGCAAATTCCTAAGTACCCGCGGGATAACAAACGGGGGATGCGGGATGACAAAACCATCCTTAAAACCATTATACAACAACGCCGCCTTCTCCTTATCCCTATATCTTTTTAGATAAGGGACCATCCTTTCCAGACTCACCGGAGTCTCTCCCTTGGGAATTACCACCCCCAGATTTTGGCTTCCCTTTTTTAAACCACTTAGACGCTCCGTGAGAGGCGCCGTTGCAGTTGGAGCATACGTGTTTAAATTTACACCCCGCCCCAAACTTACACTGGCCGTCATTAAACTGCCAGCATACCCCAAATTTGTTTCCACCTGCTTGCCCTTGACCACTTCCTCCCGCTCCCCCAGCGGTATTGCTACTCTGGCCGGCGCCCCCAGTTCCCCCATGAAAGGAATGCCCAAACTTATTCTGTGCTATGACTCTCATCCACAGACCAATGTCCTTCTGATCCCAACGAATTGCCGGACGCACAGCCTTCCTTTGCCTGAACTGCTCGTCATACCGCAGCCAAGCCTGCCCCCCATACACCCTATATGCCTCCCCTATAGCATCAAATATTTAATACCATACCCCTGTACTAATTAGAGTCACACAGGTCAAAAGAGTTTTTTTAGAAAAATAGCAAATTTTATTACAAATAGACTAAAATTACACAAAGTGACAGAGCAACTCACTAAGCAGGCTAAATAGTCAGAGGAGTAATTAATCAGAAATTTGACAGGACATTGTTATAAACATATAATCCAGCAACTCATGGGTAAATTTCTCTATAAATCAGCAAAAAAGGTTATTTATATCTCAATTCTTTTATACAAAAATTCAAAGTCCCATCAACCATCTACTAATTTTTATATCATATTATTGTAAATTACCCCACAGAGTCATCCAAAGAGTGGCATTCTTATTATATTACCTTCAAGCTTTATATTCCATATAATTTGCAGCAACAAAAATATCAGGGTTATTTTAACAAATATGGCAAAGTCTGTAGACTATCCAAAAAAAGTCCCTCATCTGTAGGAAGTGTGCTATTTTAATGTCTCCAAAAAAGTTTCGGATGTCAGTCCCTACATTTAGGAATGCTTGATCCACATATTAATCGGCTATAATGCCGCTATTAACTCCCACCATAATATGGAACTGCTAACCATGTGGAGATATTACTAAACTACACCGTACTATCATTACTGCAATGCTTGCAAATTATCAGCCACTCTACTTTCAATGTCCATACTTACATCTAAAATAGATTAGAAGAGAACTCCCCTGGGCCTGCCGCCTCAACGCACGTTTCACCGCTTCTTCGTCAGGAGGCGTGGCCTATCTTAGCTCTGGTAACAATATATATAGGACTTAACTTCCAATAAAAGTTCCCCATTCGATTCAGTGCCGGGTCAGGTAATGGCGTCACTAATTACTATGACCTTACAACCCCCTAATCATTTCCTCCTTTATTCCCGGCTTACTAGGTCTCCCGGGTAACGGATCATGATGCGGCGCATGCGCACAGCAGGGTACGTCTCACAATACAGTTATTTCCTTCAGCGCTCCAGGGAGGACCGCGTCCAGGCGCTACTTAGCAACCATAGGCACGCCCCTTCTCCACTAACCACGTCGGGAAAGCCCAGACGCAGCCTGCTGGGATCATGCGCTCCAGATCACGGTACCAAAGCCCGTCGCAATCAAACTGCATGCATATTTTCTTACAACTTAGATATATTACTAATATGACGTGACAATCATAAGTGCTGAACGAATAAAAATCCATTAAATTAAATAATACTATGTCATCCTAAATTTAAACCCATTATAAGAATATAAATAACAAACC
>VIAB01022690.1:19959-41307 GCA_009801035.1 Oophaga pumilio
TCATTAAAGGTGTTTATAATGCCAAGTGCCCGCAAATGTCTCGTGGTCCATTGGGTAATTTCTACATAAATATGGAACACTTCCTGAAGTTTTTCTTAGACATTGGTGCATTAGTGTAACTCAGACACCAAACAACATAATTTAGATAATTTTCATGTGACTTGAATTAAACTGAACAAGAAAAACAGTACTTTGTCCTATCTCTTATTACTGTAACTGTATGTATCCATAGTAATACATTGAAACGTCTCCAAGGGACAACCCCTTATACAGACCAGATTGCTATGAGTTTTTCCCAGTTCTATTATATATTATACATACTGACAATATTCTTTAAGAAGGACTGTGCCACCTAGAAGGCCACTTTTCAATGCAACTTTCGGTGGTCATCTCAAGGATATTTCACTGTAAATCTTCTGAATATAACATAGAAAATAATCTGGTAAAGGTAAAATGTGACCACACTGTCCTCACTTAATAATTGAGACTTCATAGGCTATGTAAGCATGACCTAGTCAGGTCGAGGCCTGCGACCCTTGCTATGTATGGAATTGTTAGTTTGGGTTAATAATGAAATATATATTTGGTGAAATTTAGTATGTTCCAACCATTTGTTGGTGAGGTGAGATATTAAAGTGACACAAAAATATTATTTCTCATTTACAGGAGGAGAATGGATTTGTATTTTATCTGACATTGGATGTTTTGGAAACTAAATGTCACGTACTGAGTCGGCGACTTTGGAAAGATTGTGGGGCCAAGCCTCGGCATGAAGCGGTAAGTACATCAGGACAATCATTGTTTCAGTCTTTATTGAACAACCACAGAATGATATACAAAGAACTAGAGATGCTTGGCATGAAGAGATTGAGTAATTTTGACATGCAGTAGTCATTAGCAGTGGTACTTTGTGTAGAATTTGGAGAAACACTCACTTTTTAAAAATCTAGGTGGATGTTATCAGCATTTTCTCCTGGGTTAAATATTTCTCCACGTATCATGCTGACCAATCAGCAAGCAAGCAAGCAACAGTAAAAGGAAAGAACATGTGTCCATCACAACTTAGGGCAGATTTCTCTGCGTTAATGATACAGCTCTGATCTCCTGGTCTAACCTCCTGCGTGAGGTTGTTGCATGTGTTACAGCTACCAAGAGGCTGCAACCAGTTCAAGCACTGACAACTGGCTCAGAAATGCATCAGTACTGAACTGGCCATCAGTCAGTGCTGAGACTGGTTACAGCTGCCGCTCACTATGTACTGAACAATGACTAACCCTCGCCGGCTACAACTGAAAGTCGGAGGCTGCTGGGAGGAATAAAGTTCATTTCCTACCATTAGCCCTGCCTTCAATGCAGCAGCTGCACAGCTTTAGACTGCTATTAACCTGCAGAATAACCCCTTATCTACAGGTTTATAGCATTTTTGGGGACATGACATGTTCTCTTTAATTTGAAATAGCAGTTAAATAATTTTGATTGCAACTGAAACTATTATCATGCTCCCATATCCTTTAAAGGATAAGTTCATTTTAATTATTTTAATTCATTGGATTCCTTTATGTAAATATAAGGAAGTTAGCCCCATTTATTTCTAAATATGAAAAGACAGAGCACTCCAAAATCTCTTTCTATTGAACCTTTACTCTGGAATGCCTTGCCTGAGACAATGAAATTAAAGGATGGCCATTTCTGAAGTATAGCGGACACATAAATAGCTATGTATTTTGACTTGCACTTAAACTTGCATACTTAAGTATGGAAAGTGTGTAGGTTTGCTTAAAGGGACTGTCCAGTCTTGGCACGAAAGTCTGTAATCATGTAAAATTGTGATTCCTCACAGCGTGCTTGGATCCACATATCAAGTTTCTCCAGTGCCGGTGGTGAGACTAGGTAGTCATGTGATCGCAAGTATGGGATATACTTCTGGCCGCATTCATAGAGTGACTTCAGACTTTTGTGCCAAACCTGGACAACCCTTTTAATTAGGAAAAGAGCGATTGGCCAATGCTAGAAACTTCTGGCTGTGCTTTTCTCCCAATTAGAAGAAAAAAAGGTAGCACACTGTAGCGCTATAGCTTGCAGACACAAAATATGAGAAATGAATTGCATCACTGCCTTAGAAATATGAAAAATTGAGACGTCTTAGCGCATAAAATCGCCAATTTATGTGTACCTGGAAGCCACGTTAAGGCTCTTCTCGTATTCCATGTCCTAACTAATGCCAATCCTCGCTTAGAAAAGTCTATCTGTATGGGAACATGTGAATCCTCTCTCTAGACTAAAATCTACATCTCTGTGGAGGTGTAATGGACCTGGTATAATTAAAACGCCTGTGACCAACAGGTGGAGTGCTCAGACTGAAGGTTTTTTCTTGAATGTGCATGAGTTGGTGACTCTAGGTTTAGCACCTGTTCACATTAGGTCTATTTTTGGATGTGCCGGTCAGTTTTTTGATATGTATTTCTCCCAATTAGGTCAGGATCACACTTGCGAGTGCAATGTGAGAAACTTGCGCGATTCGCACCAACACCCACCACTGCCGCTGGCACTTGGACCGGAGCGTTCAGCTGCATACAAATACATGCAGTCACACACTCCGGTCCCAAGTGCCGACGGCAGTGCCGGGTATTGATGCGAGAGACTTGCTCGAGTTTGCACTCGCAAGTGTGAGATACAACATGCTCAATCTTCTTTCAACTCCAAGCAGAAGTCAGGGTTCACTTGTATTTCCCCCACACTTTGGGGAATATTTGTTAATCTAAACAAAATTCTGTTATATGAGCGAAAAATTACTTTTATGTCATGCACAATATTTATGACATATTTTCGACACTTCATAGCTTATGTCCAAATAGGGAGCAGGGCCTTGCTGAAAATGGGTATGCCATGTCGGAAAAAGGCCTCGGCTGTGTGACACAATGTGCCAAAGATGTGATACACATTTCAGATTATCCTTGGAAGTGGACATTAATACAATTATATATTGCCATGAGCCTCTTTCAATCTTAGAAATTCAGCTAACTTTCTATTCAACTGTCCATTCCATAGCAACATATGTTATATCTGTTTGTAAAAAATACTGTTTGTTTATGGCAATCTTGCTTTTTATTCTTCTATATGATAATTCTTAAATCTACATTATTGTTACAGGTCTTTGGACAATGCAAAGTGATATTCCATTTGAATAAGCCAAAAAGAATTGCTTTTCTCCAAAACTATGATTGCACATTGAGTCCAGGTACGACTCTTGGCTAAAACAGCAAAAAAAAAATGATACAATAACTCAAGGGTAGGAGCCATGCAACTGGCAGAAGGTTGTGTGGCCTTAAATATGTCCTGGTATAGATATTAAAGATGAGATGGTGTAGTAACAATAGAACGCACAAAAGGGATGAAGTATTAGGGTTATTGGATAATTTTTGGAGTTAAATTGAAAGGAGCTAAAGTTGTACAGATGGCTGTCGGCCGAACGATGTTTCAGCAGATCGTTTGGCCACCACTCCTCACAGTCCACTCTACTGTCCTCTGTGAGAAAGTCTCTGACACATTGGCCACTGGCAGTCCAAAATCAGATATGCACGCATTTCATGAGGGCTTCTTTGGGGGGTTGAGCTCCAGCATGTTTTGTATAGAACTTTTCAGGGTGTTGAGAACTCAAGGATTTCACCTGAACTTAACCTTCTGGGGGGTTCGAACTTAACCTTCTGAAGAATCCCACTCAAAACGCGGGTGGGCAGGTTGGCAGATGGGCACTACGAATTTTTGAGGGATGTCAAGTTCTAGGTAATGTCACTGTTGTGTTAAATTTAAGACACTTCTTGATGACTATTTTCATAGTGTTCCATTATACATCTAATTCATTGGAATTTTTTTATACATTTCTCCTGACTAGAGAAGGGTGAACCCAAACAGTAAAGTTCGACGTCCATGCCGAACACCTGTTGTATGAGCAAGGACACCGAACACGGACTTCACCAGGAAGTCCATGTTACTGTTTTGGTTTGGCCCCCTGAACACTGGGTACTTGTCGCACTTTCATGTGCATGACAGCGCGGCAGACAGCGCGGCAAACACCGCTTCTGATCGGCGGTAAAATCCTCACCGCTGGTTAGACAGCCATGGTTCCCACGCTGTCAAAAGACACTGTGAGCCAACAGCTATGATCGGATGTATAAAGTTTACTTCCGGTCATTGGTGTCGGCTGATGGGGCTACTGCTCCCATCAGTCGAAGCCTGCTGTCCCTAACAGCCAGAGCAGGAGCGACTGATGGGAGTATTCATCAACCGACACCTGCGTTGTAAATAAATAATTAAAAAAGAAAACCAGCATGGGTTCCCCTGTATTTTTGATAACCAGACAGACAAAACTCACAGCTGGAGGCTGCAACCCTCAGCTGTCAGCTTCAGCAAGGTTAGTTATCAAGAATAGAGGGGAACTCACGCCGTAATTTTTATTTATTTAAATAAATAATTTAAAAAACAGCTTGAGATCCCACCCATTTTTGACAACCAGCCTTGCTAAGACAGACAGCGGGGGCTGGTATTCTCATGCTGGTAAGGGGCCATTGATATTGGCCCCCCAGACTAAACATAGCAGCCCATAGATGCCCAGAAAAGGGGCATCTATTAGATGCGCCAATTCCTGGGCTTTACCCAGCTTTTCCCACCTGCCCTGTAGCAATGGCAAGTGGGGTTCATATTTGTGGGGATGGTGTCACCTTTGTATTGTTTGGTGACATCAAGCCCACGGATTAGTAATGGAGAGGCATCTATAAGACACCTATCCATTACTAATCCTATAGTTATATGGTAAATAACACAGCCAGAATAAAGTCTTTAATTTGAAATAAGACAAAACACTTTTACTTTTTAATTTAAAAATAACAAACACAGTTATACTCACTTAATGCCTAATTCCACAGAATCCCTCGTCTCCTGTAATAAAACAAAAATAAAGAACAACAAAATCCCTCACCTGTCCATCTTTCTGTCCCATACCATAACTCATGTCTGGGGGATAAACAGTTTTCAACCTGGATGGTGCCAAGATGCTACCGTCCAGGCTGAGAACCACTGGTGAATGAGCAGCTGCGAGCGCAGCCTCAGTGACTAGCGGTGACATCATCGAGGTTACTACCAGTAACTGAGGCTGTGTTCCCAGCCCTGCTGAACTGCGGTGAACTCGGTGAGATCCCTACTAGAACCATGATAAAGGCTCACGGTGCAGAGGCGAGTTCACCACAGTTCAAATTAACCGCAGTAAAATTCTCCCGGTGAACTGTAGGTTCGGGTCCAGGTACTATACTGGTACCCAAGTCCAAACTTTTTGTAACTGCAGGGCTGAACCCACCGGACCCGAACATCCAAGTGTCCGCCTATCTCTACACCTGACTGATAACTTTCATGAGATCCTTTTGCTATATTGTAAGCTGTTTAAGAACTATAACTTTTGAATTATAATGCAACTAAGAAAATGTCGGAAAATTTCAGTTAGAATACCAAAACTTTATATAGGAAAGATGTGTATCTTCGTACCGTGTTAGCCAGTAGATAGAAAAATATTTAGACTTGAGAGTCCTCAGTGGTTGATACCTTTTAATGATACCTTTTAAAACTTTATATGGAGTTAGTGAGAGTCATTTTAAATTATGCCAACTGACAGGTCTGACCTCTGGGTGAGATCATTCTGTTTCACAGACCTGTGTGAGCGCAATTGCAGACAGGCACTTCCGGAGCTTGCACAGGTCTGTGAAGCTGTCAGACTTGTGAGCACCGAGGGGGTGAATCACTGAAATGCTTCTGTGTTTCTACAGTAATATGCTCGCTGTCAGACCTATGGGAGGTGAGCGCATGGAGCATAAGTTGTGTGTACACTGGAGGTGGGGAGTTGGTGGGGCTGAGGACGGATAAAGCTTGCAAATAACACCACGGGGCGCTAGGAAGCATACTTCAGAAGATAAAATCATGTTTGTTTTTGAATGGAGCATAATTTTTAATAACTGTAAATTATAAAACCATTTGTTTCTATCTTTTCTGCTTGGTTAAATGTATCCTTTATAATAGCACAACTCCTTTATATAGTCTTATAAACAATAACTGATTGAAGTCATGAAAATAATTGTAAAAAATTGTATTTGTTCCATATTTCAGCCGCTCGAGAGGGATTTGGTTGCGCTGGTTGCCATTTTTCTATACCACTGAATGACAGTAATATTCAGAAGGTTGCAGAGAAGAGTTTGGAGAAGTTTAACAAGGAGAGTGACTACAACAAATACTTTGTTCTTGGAAACATCACAAAAGGAGCTCGACAGGTAAAGATAAAACAAAAGAGGCTAATTATTCATAATTTGTCACTTTTAAGACAGACAAGCATTGACAAGTATTGCGCATTCTGTTATCGTCTACATGTGAAGTCGCTAATAAATAAACATGCAGGCACTACAAGACAACACTGCAAATGCTGGAATATTTCAGATGTCTGTTCAATCAGAGCTGTCCAATTTCCTCCAACGTATACTTTAGCTCACATACTGAATTACTGATGCCATTTGCCTTTTTAGTCATGAAAAGAGAGCTTCTTACTACTTTTCTCTCCTAGAAATAAGCAAATCATGGCTACAGTTTAGAGCAGGTAAGTCGCTGGAAATACATAGGATCCGGACATGTTTTTACTCTATATTCAATAAAGAAGATCTTATTTTCTATCTTTGTGATAGAACTAAAGATGCATTTTTGGAACTTAAAAAAGCCACAAATTTTCGTGTATTAAAATAAGGTTTTGCAATGATTTTTTTGTTGTAGCAGTGCCATTTTAGACTGCACCCTAATACAAAGTCTAAACATTGTGCTAGGTACAGTTACACTTCACTGGTGTAACCCAACTTTAACTAATGATATGTACTCATTTTCCTAGGTTGTGGCAGGAACAGCTTACCATGTGGAATTTACCATTCATGAGTCTATTTGCAACAAATCAGCTGAAGATTTCTCCCTGTGTGATCCACTGGACTGTGAATTTGCAGTAAGTAGATCAGGAGACTAATGGCCCCGTCACACTCTTCAATGTCCCAGCGATCCCACCAACGATACGACGTGGATGGGATCGCTGGGACATCGTTAGCTGATCGCTGGTGAGCTGTTACATGGGCAGACTCACCAGCGATCAGGACCAGCGAGCACGCTGGTATCCAGTGTACACATCTGGTAGCTAAGCACCGCGCGGCACCTATTTACCCGATATGTACCCTAGATACCGGCTCTCAGCGCTCTACAGCAGAAGCTGGGAGCCGGTAACCAGGGTACATATCGGGTAACTAGGTGCCGCGCGGTGCTTAGTTACCCAATATGTACATTGGATACCAGCTCCCTGATCGTTGGTCTCCCGCTGTCACACGCAGTGATGCGCGCTAGCCAGCGGGAGACCATCGATGAAAAAATGGTCCAGGACATTCAACGACGATCAGTGATACCCAGCAGGGGGGCTGGTCGTCGCTGCGTGTCACACTAAGCGAGATCGCTGGCTATGTCGCTGTTACGTCACAAAATCGGTGATGCTTCAGCGATCTTGCTAGCGATCTCGCTTAGTGTGATGGGGGCTTAATGGTATTTTAGTTTTTTCTCCTTATCACTTGAGAGGTCTTCCATTCCTGCTTTAGATAACTTAGCATAAATCAACTGTACAGAAGAATATAAGAAACTTTGTACTATATCTTATCATGGAAATCTGTTTCTTTCTCCACTTAAAGGAAATCAGTTAACAGGATCTCACACCACAAATTATTGACATGTGCATGTAACTTTTTCAAAATCGAGTCCCACAATACCTTTAAATGGCAGTTCCAGAGAAATCAGCATTTGAATTACAGTACAATTGAGGCTTAAGAACTATTTGTAGATCTGAAACCTCTCTAAGTCCAGATCCATCTCCATACCCAGCCATGCCTCCTCCTGTATGACTGATAGCTCCTTTGCCTGAATTCACACAGCAGAGAAGCTGTCAGTCAAACACTAGGTGGCAGTTTAGGAATTGGAGAAAGGAGGTAGGGTGAAAAAGGCTTCAGATCTACAAATAGTTCTTCATTTTCATTTGTATATCTGAGTCGCCCGTAGCCAGGGCCTGTGGGGTACTCGGCACCGAGCCCGTTCACTTCAATGGGGGATGTCACGGGTAGCACAGCTCAGTCCGTGGCCCTGGGGGCTCACCTCAATAAAAGGGGAATATTTACAGGGGATTAAAGAATATATACAGTTTGTTCGTGACGCCACCTGTGGTACCTGGTCAGGGTGACCAGCGCTGCAGGGTAGATCCGCTGAGGTGTTGTTACTGGGCAGCAAGGTGTTAAGTCTTCCACAGGCAAGACTGGGTCCCTCAGGGTATATGGCGGTGTTGGGGTGCAGGACGGAGAAGGGGCTTTCAGCCGCAGGAGCAATAATGCAGACACACACACGAAAGTCTCTTTCTGTACCTTTACTGATGTAGTTGCAGGCACGTCCCGAGAAGCTGGCAGGGTGGAGGATGCACGTCCAGTAATCCCACTGAGTAGGTGTAGGGCCTCCGTACTCCTGTATGTGTGAGTTTCTGACCTGTATGAAACGAAGTCTAACTCTGTCTTCAATTTTACGCCCGGCTGACTTTGTAGTGAGGCCTTCTCTAGGATAGAACAGTGTCTCTGTATGCAGGGTCCTGCTAGACTCCGTCTTCCTGACCCCGGTTACGTATCAGCACTTAGGGGCCCCTACGACTTGAAGTCCCGCAGGGTCTCCGGTATCTCCTACTAGTCGTGTAGATGCTAGCAAGTTCGGACCCGGTGTCCAGTGGTGCAGAGTAGAGGTAAGCTATCAATGCTGTTTCAACCTCCGTTACTCTCGTATTATCTTCCACTCGTCTTTCGTCCTACTCCAGCCCTTAACATAAGCACACTAGCAGTAGATAGCTGATTCTCCTTTCTCTTCACCGCTCTCAAAGCATCGGCACGCTTGCTCACTGAAACTACACTCAGTTGACTCAGTTCTGACCAGGCTGAAGTGGCTATCTTTCTCCACTATTACTGGCCTCCACACAGTGAACTAAGCCCAAGCTGTAGTCTTCAGGTTCTCTCAGCTCTCAGCTAGACTAGACAGAACACTCTGTCTCTCTGAGGTAACTCTCCCTCTCAGCTCATCTGAGGTGTTCTCTGGCGTTCTGAGAAGTTCTGAGGTAACTGCGGTGCCTTCAGTACCCTAAATATACTGCAAAAGGGCTCCCTCTGGTGGATCTAGGGAATAGTGCAGGTATGTTGTGTGCATATCAGGTCTCCGTGGGTGTTACCTTTTGTGCATCCCCCTGGGGAAATGTGACTCCAGGCACAGCTGGGCTACACATATCAACTCAAACACAGATTTCTGAGTAATAGAGGAAGGAATGGTCATATAAAGGTATCGCTGGACTTGTCTTTGAAAGAGCTGCTTGCACATATAGTTTGGGGTGTGAACTCTTGCTGACAGATTCCCTTTAAGAGTCAATTCTACCCTCTCCATGTCTTCTGAACTCACCACACCCAAAGAAAACAGCTTTTTTTTCAAGTGTTTTTATCAAAGCAAGACAGACTGTCAGGATAGTGAAATTTCAGGTTAGATAGCATGTTGAAGCACAGTGAGATCAGATAGACACAGGAAGATCATGTCGCAGTTTATAGCAAATTTATTTACTTATGTGCTGGATTCACAGCCACACAGCTCAGTACTGCTGTATAATGTCCTCTAAGTTACCATTGCTTATGTATGAATTATTTTCTCTTTGTGTACTGTGTTTGGGAGATATCATAGCGGTTAATCTCCAGCCATTAGATCATATATGTCAGAGACAACTGGAAATTAGAGCTAGAACCAGGAGAGGGGAAAATTTGTGAAAGTCACTCAATGTCCAGAAACAGTGTTATTCCTAATTTACACACACGACAGCTTACACTAAACAGTGAAGTAAAATGACATGTCTAGGGAGAGGGGTGTTTCAGAGAATTAAAAAAAACAAAAAACACAGTTTAAAGGGAATCTTCACCAGGTTTTTCCCACTTAATCTGAAGTGACAGGTGACGTGAGACTTTGAAGTACAGAAGCATAATGAAGGCCACTTACTGGGCTTCTAAAGGTACTGCCACACTAAACGCTCCCGCTAACGATCTCGTTAGCGTCGCATACTAATGAGATCGCTAGCGGGATCGTTTTAATATCGCTAAATGTGTGCCACATTTAGTGATATAGTTAACGACGCTATCGCCGTTAGCGATCTTCTTAGCGATTTAGCGGTACAAAAGTACCGCTAAATCGCTAAGAAAAGGTGCCACACTTAGCGATACATACTTACCCAGCGGGGCGCCAGCGACGAAAATAGGGTCCGGATCGTTTCCGGCGACGAGCGAGATCCCAGCAGGAAGCTCGTCGCCGGAAGCTGCCACACACAGCAACATCGCTAACGGGATCGCTAAATAGTGACGTTTTTTAGCGATCCCGTTAGCGATATTGTTTAGTGTGGCATACCCTTTAGTGTAGCTTGAATAAAATCAATGTTTTATTAGCAGGAGATTATCAGTAGAGGACTTGTAAACCTGTTGACAGATAGTGAAGTATATTAATGATCTCTGTACAACCCCACCCCACCACTGATTGGCAGCTTTCTGTGTACATTGCACTAATGCGGAAAGCTGCCAATCAGTGGTGTGGGCAGGGTTATACAAAGGTCAACATACAGAGAATTACTAGATCTGTAGCAGATAAAACAGTTATTTTATCAAAATAACTACAAGCTGCTCAGTAAGTGACACATCATTGGAATCAGGGTCTCTGCCCCTACATTATGCTGCCCTCAGATTGGGTAGCAAAAACCTGGTGACCGAATTCCTTTTAAAAATACTTAAAAGAGTTTTATTAACCAACCACTGCTGCAGTTCCAGCACATTTTCGCTGCCATCATAACTAAAGCACATGTGATCACTGCAGCCAGTCACTCCGGTCTCGTACGGACTGCCTTGGCATCATGAGGGTCACAAGTGCTATTTTATCCCATCCAATATCATTGAAAAATAATGCATTTGTTTAGCCTATACATAATAAAGTTAAAGATAGATTGTCATAGCACATTGATGGTTTGCTCTGGAAAATGCCTTTTTATTTGCTATATTAGGAAATAGGGGACATATTTAAATATACCCCAAATCTGAAGGAAAACAGGGGAACTAAAGCTGCTAATTTCTTCTTTTGATTTCAATTGATTCCATATAATGTTGTTAGATTTATTGTATTTCTATTTTCACTAGCATTCTGGCTACTGTGAGGGTATGGATGTATGGAGCATACCAGACCAGAATAATGTGCACAATGTCAAGTGTGAAATATTTGAACCAGAGGTAAGACGTTAATATTATAAAATTAGTAATATCCTCACTATATATTACTCATAACACGATTGTCAGGGCATACTGCAGATTAAATAGTAAAAAATGATTCACTTTTGTTTTTTCTAACATGAAGAGTCATGTCGAAATAGTATAACTGTTGCATAATCTTCATCTATATGAAAGCTTCTAGTAATTGAGACGATTGTTTGATGCTAATTTTGTTATCAGTAGTATTAGTATCACTTCCTGTGTGTTATCCTGATCAAAAATAAAGTGAGATGTTGGTTTTCTAGACCAAAATATACTATAAAAACACCAAATGCCATATATCAAAGTGGTTGAGCCAGTTTTCTGCGCAACGTGTCGTTTTCACGCCAGTCTGGCCCAGCTATGCCAAAATGGGAGGTGTTGGGCCTGAAATGGGGCATGGCAATACTTGGCTGACTTATTCATTAACTTGGGGAGTTAAATTTGTGGCAAGACGCACATAACTTGTAAGATGTATCTGACTCATAAAGTGGTGTGCACCGCTTATTGAATCAGACTCCTTTTACTACACCATGCCCCTTCATTAGCATGTGCAATGCCAGTGTTAATAAATTGGAGCCTAGGTGACTGTAAACTGTTCAGTATAGTGGCTACAAAATCAAACAAGTTCACAATTCACTTTTAATATTTAAAATTACACTGTATTTTCGTCAAATTGCATTCAGTATAGTTTTCTTTCACCAATTTATATCACATCATCTTAGAGTAATTTTACTTAAAGATAATAATGTCTTCATTTTAAGGCTGCTGTTGTGGAAGAACAGAGACATAATGAAGGCCATCCCACTGATCAACCAAGTAATGACAAAAAAGATCATGAAAAGCACGGTGACAGAGGAAGAGGAAAAAAGCATGGTCACAGACGTGGGCATGTTAAGCATGGTGATAAACACTGGCATAAGCATGACCACAAACATGATCATAACCATGACAGTGGAAGTCACGAGCATGATCATGAACATCTACACAGTTATGAACATCATCATAGCCAACCACAAAGACCTCGTGGTCCTCCATTCCATCCACCCAAAACATTGGGCACCATTACATATCTTTCTGAGAATGAAAAACCAACTACAGGTTCTCCTGTAGAACAAGAAAAGAGGGGTAAAGGACCAAAACCAGACAGAAAATGGGAAGGAGAACCATCAAAATCATTTATTCGTCCATTCCCTGAAAAGGCATCAACATCAGATCAATGCCCTGGTCCAGCCAAGAATCTTCCAGTTACTGAAAATGTTCCCAGTATAGAAGGAACGCAAGAACCAACACGACTTCCAAAATAGACATGATCTAAAATGTGAAATATAGCAATCTTGTATTCCTATTTTGTGAAGAACACCTGTCCAAGAATATAAATATGTAAAACAAAAGTTTAAAATGGTGTTTGTTTTGTTTAAAATGAGGCACAATAACATTTTGATTGTATTAGTTTCATAGGGAAACCATATTACTCTGAAATTATATGACTGAATGGCTTAACCTTAGGGAAAACCCACAACTACTCATTTCCCAACCCATTACTTAACCTCTTCATGACCAGAGTTTTTTCCGTTTTTGAGTTTTTCGTTTTTTGCTTCCCTTATTCCCAGAGCTATAACTTTTTTGTTTTTTGGTCAATATGACCATGTGAAGGGCTTGTTTTTTTTTCGGGACAAGTTGTACTTTTGAAAGACACCATTAGCTTTAACATATCATGTACTGGAAAACGGGAAAAAAATTCCAAGTGTGGTGAAATTGCAAAAAAAGTGCAATTCCCCAGTTGTTTTTTTTTTACCATGTTCACTAAATGCTAAAACTAACCTGCCATTATGATTCTCCAGGTAATTACGAGTTCATAGACACCAAAAATGTCAAGGTTCTTTTTATTTAGGTGGTGAAAACAAATCCAAATTTTGGTAAAAAAAAATAGCGCCATTTTCCGAGACCTGTGGCGTCTCCATTTTTCGTGATCTGGGGCTGAGTGATGGCTTTTTTTTTGCAAGTTGAGCTGACTTTTTTATTGATATACTTTTGGTGTATATACGATCTTTTGATCGCCCGTTATTGCATTTTATTTCAATGTAGCGGCGACTAAAAAAACGTAATTCTGATGTTTTGAATTTTTTTCTCGTTATGCCATTTAGTGATCGGGTTAATTCTTTTTTTATATTGATAGATCGGGTGATTCTGAACTCGGCATTAGCAAATATGTGTATATTTCTTTTTTTATTTTTTATTTTGAATGGGGTGAAAGGGGAGCGATTTGAACTTTCATATTTTTTATATTTTGAAAAACTTTTTTAGTTTTTTGCATGCTTCAATTTTCTCCATGTGAGACTAGACACTGCAGTAATTCGATCGACTCTGCTGCACACAGGTGATGATCAGATTGCATGTGTGTAGCAGAAATGCTCACTTGCTATGAGCGCCGACCACGGGGCGATGCTCATAGCAATTCGGCAATGACAACCATAGAGGTCTGCTCCAGACCTTTGGTCGTCATGCTGACCCATCAGTGACTGGTGTTCATTTGATGGGGTCACTGATGGGCGGGATTTACGTTGTGCTACCGTGAAGCGCGAGTTAAATGCCGCTGTCCGAGATTGACAGCGGTATTTAACTAGTTGACAGCCGCAGGTGGATCGCAATTCCACCTGCGGCTATTGCACATGTCAGTTATATATATCAGCTGGTATGTGCCTGGAAAAGTGTGGGCTCAGTGCTGGAGCCTGCACCAAACAGGGGTAGTCTGACATCGGCGTACTATTACTCCCCATGTTGGAAAGGGGTTAAAAGAATAAGACACCATACTGTGTATCGGATGAAAAGGACAAAGCATCCTTGTTTATTAAATAACAACAAACAATAAATATAACATCAAATACAAATCGATATATGTATAAATAGCATATGCAAATGAAAAGGAGGGGTCATGGAATAAAGGTTTCATTTTTCCTTATTGCAACACACAGCTCCTCCAAACTGCCCTCAACCACACTGCACAGGTATGAGGGAATGCGGCTACATGTTGCCCATACCAAATGCCCAGTAGGGACCAGCTTATAACTCCAGTAATAACATTGCATCAAATGGGGGTCACCCATCTCTGCACTGTGTTCCCCGTATCCTTTTGTGCAATCCTTCAAAGACTCCCTTGCTTTTCTGACACAGAGAACATTCATGACCCTATGAACGCGAGTCCCGCCACAAACATGGAACCATCTCAACATTTCCCATTTTGCCAAGGCACTTATATCTATGACAATTGTAATCAAATGAACTTCATCAGATCTCAAAAAGTCCCGAGAAGGGGCTTCCAAATCGCAATGCCATACCACTACCCCACCAAGCCGCGCAGTGAAACGATACACCTCACGATTAACTTTAATGTGCGCATTATTCATCCTCTCTATTGACCGCGCATGTTTCCTTGTAAGGGTGTGACAATGTCAGATGAAACAAGCACCAAACCAAGGTGAATGACAGAAGACTAAGGCAATCATACTTGGTGTCATGGATCAAGTCTCTCGAGACCCTAAAGCGAAATTATTCCTACCCGTATGTAACATAAGAATATCATGTGGTCTATCCAAAGCAATATGAAAATGTAATTCAAGACTCAGAAACTTTGCAGAGCTGAAGTATTGTGAAGATTAGATATGTGTGTATCTTTTTGAGTTCTAGATTGGCATTCCTTGTCAAACGTAAAAACAAAGGTGTCATCCCTTTTCTTTCTCTGGTAATGTAGATAAGGAATGTTTATGGTCAAGCATACGACTATCATATGTGCTATTCTGCAAACTCTGTACTTTACACACCTGCCTTTTCTACTATTTAAACTTGAAGAATTTGTATTGGGGCAGACAGGTGATTGTGCTGACATCTTGTCCAGCTGTCATTCTCTTTCCATGCCGGCATGAATAATAAAGAACAAATCATCTTACATATTCAGGTCTGGATGATTTCTAATTGGAAGTCTAAAACGCCACTGATATTTGTTGTCTTTGCCTGATGAAGAGACCTGAGTAGTCTCGAAAGCTTGCAATTTGTTACCATCTTTTCAGTTAGCCATTAAAAGGTATCAACCACTGAGGACTCTCAACTCTAAATATTTTTGCATTGACCAGGAAATCCAACATCTTTCCCTCACCAGTGAGGACTGTAAACCGTGAGTGGGGAAGTTCTGAAACTCTTTAAGTAAGTCCTTCATTTTAAAATTAGGCGTCAACAGAGGCATTATCAGTTATCCTGGACTGAGGGGGAGTGATGGATTTCGTATAGTCAAAGGATCTCTGGGAATCATCTATATCTGAATACAGGTTAGACCATTTAATTATAATATTTTTTATTATATTTGGTAACCTTGTTTATCCAGTATTAATGTTATTCTAGGAATTGATTTTGGGACTGTGATTGTGAACATTTCCAATAGGAGTTTGTAGACTCCTGTAAATTGAAAGTTGTTCATATGCAATTGGGGTTGTAAAACTCCTGTAAGTTGCAAAGCTCCATACATATGATTGGAGTTTTTTAGTTCTTGTAAGAAATTCAGTAGAATGGATACACAGCCAATGTCAGAAGGTTACTGTGGAATGAAAATCTCTGTGTGCACGTTAAACTTATCTGGATGAGAGGTTTGAGGACGACTCTCGAGAATTGAGGAATCCGCTAGATTAACCTAAAATAGAAATCAGTATAAGGCTGGGGTCACATTTGCAAGTGCAATGCGAGAAACTCGCGCGAGTCTCTCACTTTAATACCCGGCACTGCTTCCGGCACTCAGACCGGAGCATTCAGCTGCATAGAAATACATGCAGTCACACACTCCGGTTCGAGTGCCGGCGGTAGTGCCAGGTATTGAGGTGAGATACTCGCGCAAGTTTCTCGCATTGCACTGGCAAGTGTGACCCCGGACTAAGAAACATTTTTGCGCTATTCGGTTTTGTCTTCTGTACTTTGTTGAATGTTGTTTCCTGGTAAATGTGCTGTTTTGTCTGTGTTTTAAAATTGTAGAACTAAAATGCCATAAATATATGTTTTATGCTACACATGAGACTCCTTGAATGATCTCTTGAGTGAATGTATAAGGATTGCAATATAAAATCCTGAGTGTATAAGGGAGTCCAGTTAGGTGTGGTTGACAGTCATGTGTGGACTGGAGACAAATAATAGGTTATTATAGAGGTATAAAACACCTAGGTACACACCACCTGATTCCCATATAGAGAATATTCCATGTTGTATTGTTATATGTGTTTTTCTTTTAATAACACAGAGTGACTGAACACTCCTCGTTTAAAAAGTGAACACAAAGTTGGATTTGTGGCGGTCAAATGAGACCTTATCACGATCATTGAGGAGTAATGGTACATGTCACACTAAGCGAGATCGCTAGCGAGATCGCTAAAGCATCAGCGATTTTATGACGCAGTAGCGATCTCGGTAGTGACGTCGCTGTGTGTGACATGTAGCGGCGATGTGGCCCCTGCTGAGATATCGTTGATCGTTCATGAACGTTCTGAGCCGTTTTTTGGTCGTTGGTGTCCCGCTGGTGAGCCTGAATCGCTGAGTGTGACACCCTTTATGAACGACTTCACCAGCGGCGCAGGCGGGACTAGGTTTTCCCAACGACCGCAGAGGTCGTTATACAGATCGCTGATCTCTGATGAGATCTTTGTGTTTGGAAGCTAACTAGCGACCACATAGCGATCGCACTAGCGATCTTGCCAGGTCGTGTCATTGTCGTAATCGCTGGTGCGATCGCTAAGTGTGACAGTGCCTTTAGTATAGTCCACGCCAGTGGTGCTCTGAATACCTGATTTTAAGAACGGGAACGTCTCTGGAAATAAAGTGGCGCTGTCAATAGACTTTATCTCAGCACTTCAGGTCTAGGAGTATGAGGGAACTTTAATCTCTTGTCTTACATGTTTTTTTGTCTGACAATAGATGTCTCTGTGTATGTGTGTATGTGCAGTCCCTAACTGTGAAAGTTGTTGTATATTGTGATTTTGTACTGTTACACGAATCAAAAATCCTTGTGAGCTTATCTCTTTCATATCAGTAACCAGATTTACCATCAATCCATTTCTTGGGGACCTTGATGTTTATTACACTTTGTTGTAACATTCATCTCTCACAGGACTTCAGTGGACTGAGGTGGCAGGATATAGAGATTCAAGCTGGTAAATACCTAGGACATAATGTTATCAGTGAGGATTATTTAGATCCTGGGTATTAGTAACAGTAACAGTAATTGAATTGTTCATACTGGTTTCTTATCTTCTTGTTGACATATGAATTCTACTGATACAGGTGTATCTCACAAAACTAAACTAGAATATCATCAAAAAGTTAATTCATTTCAGTTCTTCAATAAAAAAAAGTGAAACTCATATATTAGATAGTAATTACGAACAGAGTGATGTATTTCATGTTATTTCTGTTAATGTTGATGATTATGGCTTACAGCCAATGAAAGCACAATAGTCATTATCTCAGCAAATTAGAATATTTTATAACACCAGCTTGAAAAAAATGATTTTAAAATCCAAAATGTTGGCCTACGGAAATGTATATTCAGTAAATGCACTCAATATTTGGTTGGGGCCCCTTTGGCATCAGTTACTGCATCAGTGCGGCATTGCATGGAGGCGATCAGCCTGTGGCACTGCTGAGGTGTTATGGAAGCCCAAGTTGCTTTGATAGCAGCCTTCAGCTCATCTGCATTGTTTGGTCTGGTGTCTTTCATCTTCTTCTTGACAGTACCCCATAGATTCTCTATGGGGTTAAGGTCAGGCAAGTTTGCTCACCAATCGCACAGTGATACTGTTGTTTTTAAACCAGGAATTGGTACTTTTGGCAGTGTGGACAGGTGGCAAGTCCTGCTGGAGAATGAAATTTCCATCTCCAAAAATCTTGTCGGCAGAGAAAAGTGCTCTAACATTTCCTGGTAGACGGCTGCGCTGACTTTGGTCTTGATAAAACACAGTGAACCTACACCAGCAGATCACATTGCTCCAGAAACCATCATTGATTGTGGATACTTCACACTAGAACTTGGAAATCAAGGTCCCAGAGTCTGGAGGAAGAGTGGAGAGACAGACAATCCAAGCTGCTTAAGGTCTAGTGTGAAGTTTCCACAATCAGTGATGGTTTGGGGAGCCTTATCATCTGCTGGTGTAGGTCCACTGTGTTTTATCAAGACCAAAGTCAGAGCAGCTGTCTACCAGGAAATTTTAGAGCACTTCATGCTTCCATTTGCCGACAAGCTTTTTGGAGTTGGAAATTTCATTCTCCAGCAGGACCTGGCACCTGTCCACACTGACAAAAGTACCAATAATTGATAGCACCAATGCCACGCCACATTGATTCAGTAACTGATGCAAAAGGAGCTACGACCAAGTATTGAGTGCATTTACTGAACATATATATCAGTAGGCCAACATTTCGGATTTTTAAATCATTTTTCAAGCTGGTGTTATAAAGTATTCCAATTTACTGAGATAATGACTATTGGGTTTTCATTGGCTGTAAGCTATAATCATCAACATTAACAGAAATAAACACTTGAAATAGATCACTCTGTTTGTAATGACTCTATATAATATGAGTTTCACTTTTTGTATTGAAGAACTGAAATAAATTAACTTTTTGATGATATTCTAATTTTGTGAGATGCACCTGAATTTGTCAGACTTCTTACAAGTGGGTAGAAATCCATTGTGCTCAAGGATTTATATTGTGTATAGTTTTCATGTTGTTGTTTGCCTTCTTGTGTATAAGAATTTTAAGTACCGTAACATTCTTATGGGACATAGACCCATAGCTGTATTTTAATGTCTTGTCCTCATGGTAAGGAAGGATTGTTATTGGCCATTTCATCTGATGGCTGGAAAGTTGTTAAGAATGTAAAGAGTGTATCCCTTGAATGAAACTGGATACTTCCTTTTTTTATCAAGTACCCAGAGATAACAGTCTTCAGATTAAATGTGCATTGTGTACTTGTTGGTCATAAACTTATATGCCTAACTCTTACACAAATAGAGAGTGAAAATGTTACTAAAAATAGACCATTCAGGTGTCCCTTTAATCTTGATCAACCAGAAGAATGCACCACCCAAGCTGAACAAACAGTCTTGAGATTGGGATATAAACTGTAAACATGGCAATTGTTTGAGGCAAAAAGTGAGGAATGTGGTTTTCTGTCTTGTTATGATAAGAAGGAACCACTAGAAGTGGATTTTAAGTATATGCATAAAATAGACCCTGAATGTGTAAAGTACCTTGATAAATGGCATAAAAGGTTTGGATTTGATGGTAAACTTACTATGAAAAAATGTGAAAATTTGGTACATGAAATAGAAAAGTGTAATGAGAGGAAATATTTAATTTGGCTGAAGTAGAAATACATTTACAAAACACTTCACTTCCAGAAGTAACCGTCCTCATGTGAAGACATGAGGTCACTTTTCTTGTTGATTCACGAGCCACTAGAACCTTAGTACATCCAGAAGAGACACCCACTATTGGACTGTCTGCTGCTTGCATAGTAGTAAAAGGACCAAATGGTAAGGCACACAGAGAACCACTGTCTACACCAGTGTAGATACGGGACCTTGGCACAGGTAAAAGTGCAACTGCACAAATTATATTATCAACTGCGTGTCCCTCTAATCTGCTCGGGAGGGATATGATGCAAGCCCTGAGCCTAGGAATAATTCCTACAGCTGCAGGACTTCAGGTAAAATCCATGGTTGAGACAATGGTGGTCCAAGGGTATGGGAAACCCAGAAACTATTTCAGTTTAGATCTCATAACTGCAGGACTATCTTCCGTTACTGAGTTCCATGAAAACCACTATCAAAACCTGAGCTTGTGAAACCTGTAGACTGGGTCCTTGTGAAGGTGATAAAGAAGAATCAGTGGCACCATCCTAAGTGGGAGGGTACTTACCAAGTCCTGTTGACTACTCATACTGCGGTCAAGATTGCTCAGTGGGTCTCCTGGATCCATCTCTCACACTGTATACTTTTCAGACAGGTAGGGACAGAGTAGGATCTGACTTGCTTGTCAAAGTCAGTCAGATGTAAGATGTCTACAACAGGGTTAAGGGCCCGTCTCACACAACGATCTCGGTAGCGAGATCGCTGCTGAGTCACTAGTTTTGTGACGCAGCAGCGATCTCCCCAGCGATATCGCTGTGTGTGACATTCAGCGACGATCAGCCCCCCTGACGGGTATCGCTGATCGTCGCTGAAATGTCAGGACGCATCGCTGAGTGTGACAGGCGGGAGACCAGCGATCCGCTGGTAACCAAGGTACACAGCGGGTTTCCAGGCGCGGGGCTGTGCCTAGAAACCCGCTGTGTACCTTGGATACCAGCTCCCTGCATCAGGGCGCTGGTATCCAAGGTACACTGCGGGTAACTAAGTGATGTTACCCGCAGTGTCCTTATGCTGATCGCTGCCCTGAGCTGCCTGTTTGGCAGCTCAGCAGCGATCATGTAGCGATACACCAGCGATCCTGACAAGTGCATATCGTTGTCGGGATCGCTGGTGTATCGCTATGTGAGACCCAGCCTTTAGTCACATGTATAGTCTTTATACTCATGGTAAAGGGAGATTGGAGAGTAATAGACGCAGCAGGAGAGCAAAGTCCAGGTCAGTGGAATGGTTTTGGATTTAAGACCTTGAATCTTAATTTTGAGATCAGACAGGGGGCTACCATGTTAGTGGACTTCTGCCTGTTATATAAAGGATGCGGAAATAAGGAACAAGCTGTCAAACTAGCAGAGTCCAATAAGTATGTTTGTATCATAAGTTAAATAGCAGGGGGATGATTGTGTGTTGACTAGAGCTGAGCGAAACAGGTCTGTCAGATTCATAAGTCGACGACTTTCGCCAAAGTCAGGTTTCGCAGAGCGAAACCTGAATGTAGCATGCAGTCG
>VIAB01022694.1:9728-28310 GCA_009801035.1 Oophaga pumilio
AAAGCAGGAGAAGGCTATAAGAAGATAGCAAAGCATTTTCAAATCGCCCTTTCCTCAATTCGAAATGTAATTAAAAAATGTAATTAAAAAATGGCAGTTCTCAAGAATAGTGGAGGCAAAGATAAGGTCTGGCACACCAAGAAAAATATCAATCAGAGCTGTTTATAGGACTGTTAGAGAGGCAAATCAGAACTTGAACTTGACTGCAAAAGACCTTCTGAAAGATTAAGCTGACTCAGAAGTTGTGGTACATTTTTCTATTGTTCAGAGACACCTGCACAAATATGACCTTCAAGTGTCACCAGAAGAAAACCTCTCCTGCATCCTCACCATAAAATTCAACATCAGATGTATGCAAAAGAACATCTAAACAAGCTGATGTATTTTGGAAACAAGTCCTGTGGTCTGATAAGGTTAAAATATAGGACTCTTTGACCACAATGATCAAAAGGTATGTGCGAAGAATGATCCTAAACACATCAAAATCCACAAGAGACTACCTCAAAAGATGAAAGCTGAAGGTTTTACAATGGCCCTCATAGTTCACTGATCTGAATATTATTGAAAATCTGTGGCTAGACCTCAAAATAGCAGTACATGCAAGATGTCCCAGGAATTTTCGCAGAACTGGAACAATTTTTCAAGAAAGAATGGATAAAAATCCCGCAAACAAGAAGAGAAAGACTCTTGGCTGGCTAACAAAAAGTATTTACAGTATAAGCTGTGATACTTTCAAAAGTGGGTGCTACTAGGTACTAACCATATAGGATGCCCAAACTTTTTCATCTGCCCATTTTCCTTTTTGTATATTTTAGAATGTAAACAATGAAAATATTTTGCCCAAAATACAAAGGAAAAGTTCATCTCTAACTTTAGGTCTTTTAGAAATTATTTCATCTTCAACTTGCTTAACTGTTCACAATAACAGTAATTTTGCCCAAATATTTACATGCCACTGTTTGGTCCATTTTCTTTTGTTACCCTTGTGAAAATGAAAACTTTAGGGCTAAAACATTTTTGTGGAAAAAAATATATTTTTTATTTTCATAATTCAACATTATAAAATTCTGTGAAGCACCTGAGTGATCAAGGTGCTTATCACATATCTAGATATATTAATTGAGGGGTCTAGTTTTGAAAATGGGGTCACTTGTGTGAAGTTTCCACTGTGTAGGCACATCAGTAGCTCTCCAAATCCGACATTGCATCCGTTCTCGATTCCAGCCAATTTTGTGTTTAAAAAGTCAAAAGGTGCTCCCTCCCTTCCGAGCCCTGCCGTGCAACCAAACAGCAGTTTTCTCCCACATATGGGTATCAGCATACTCAGGAGAAATTGTAAGACACATTTTGAGGCCCATTTTCTCCTGTTACACTTGAGAAAATAAAAAAATGGGGCTAAAGTAACATTTTTGTGAAAAAAAGTTAAATATTCATTTTTTCCGTCCACATTGCTTTAATTTATATGAAGCACCTGAATGGTTAATAAACTTCTTGAATGTGGTTTTGAGCACTTTGAGGGGTGCAGTTTTTGGAATGGTATCTTTTGGGTATTGTCTGCCAAATAGGCCCCTCAAAGTCACTTCAAATGTGATCTGGTCCATAAAAAAATGGTTTAGGAAAAAATGAGAAATTACTGGTCAACTTTTATCCCTTGTAACTTCCAAACAATAAAAATATGTTTAAAAAATGATGCAGATGTACAGTAGACATGTGTTAAATATTAATTATTAACTAATTTGCATGATATATCGTATTTTTTGGACTATAAGACGCACATTTTTCCTCCCAAAATGTGGAGTAAAATGGGGGGGTGCGTGTTACAGTCCGAATGTACCACCTCTGGCTGTGGTGGGGAGGTGGGGGAGTGGTTTCGGCGGAGTCTCGGGTCACAGAGGCAGGAGCTGGCAGCTGCAGCTAACTCCTGTGCCCGCTGCTAAAGAGAAGGGAATATTTACTGCATTCTACTCCCATGGGTGTCGAGGGTAATGAATATTCATTTCTTTTTGGCATCCTGGTATGATTGGCCCCATCCTGTTCTGTTATGTTTCGGTAGCTGAGGAGTACAGGTAAAAAAGGCAATACACCAGAGCAGTTGGAAACTATGAGATTGCAGTACCCTGACTAACCACCACAACTAGAGGCAGCCGTGGAGCGTTCCTACGTTGGTCCTAGACGCCTCGTCACAGCCTGAGAAACTAACTACACCTAAAGATAGAAAGAGGAAAGCTATCTGCCCCGGAGCAGATCCCCAAAGAACATAGAAAGCCCCCAAACATGTAATGGCGGTTAGACAAGAAGAAATACTGACACAGACAGAAAATAGTATGAGCAAACGTTGGGGCCCAAACTTACTAAATAGAAAAGGATAGGAAGGGAACTTACTGCAATCCCAAAAAACCCTGAAAAGCACCAACACTACTAATTTCAAAAACACCTGAGATCACACGACTTCTACCACCTAAATTAGTTCTCTAGTGTAACCAAAATCAAAACAGCAGCCACTGAAAAAACTGGAAAAAGCAAATGTACAAACATCAGTGGCTGAACTGAACTGAGAGGGCAAAAGCCCCCAGAGGGGACCCAGAAGGCCCCCACAGAAGTGCAGGACAAAATGCAAAAATCAAGCACAAAAACAAAAAGAAGAAAAGGTCTTATCTGTAAGCAGGAGATTCAGACACGACACAGCAGGCTACCAAAGAAACAGGAATCAAGGATTGAGACCAGAACAATTGATCACCGGCAACCCTGATGGGAAGGCGACTCCCTTATATAAGACCAGTCAGTAACACCTGATTCCCAATCCTCACAATCTTCACTGGATAGTCCAGTACCGTTTGTAACCACCAGAGGGAGCTTCTGCTCAGAACTCATTTCCAGCCTATTCACAACACTGTTCCTGGTATGATTGGTTCCATCCATATTCTGGTATGATTGGCCCCATCCCGATCCTGGTGTGCATGGCCCCATCAGAAAAGATTAGAAAAACAAACCATTACTCTTACTTTCCTCCGCTCCATCGCAGTGTCCTGCTCTATTGCCAGCTGCTGCTTAATGCTTGTAAGCAGCGCATGGCAGGGACGTCATGCGCTGCTCACAAGCAGAGCACAGCTTCCAGAATACTCACCAAGACTGTGCGTGCAGAGGGCAGTGAGCATTCTTTGCTCTTCAGTAGCGCGCAGTGTCAGCAGGAGCCTTCCTGCTGCTGCCAGCGGTCACGTGTGCTGATACTTAAGAGAAATAAATATTCTGAGTATTCATTTCTCTTAAGTATGGGCACACGTGACCGCCAGTAGCAGCAAGAAGCTGGTGGAGAGCAATGAATACTCACTGCTCTCTGCGATGAACAGTCCCAGTGAGCATTCTGGACACTGTGCTCTGCTTGTGAGCAGCGCATGACGTCCCTTCCATGCGCTGCTTACAAGCATAAAGAAGTTGCTGGCACCGGAGCAGGACACTGTGAGGGAGCGGAGGAAGGTAAGTGTAATGGTTTGTTTTTTTCAATCTTTTCTGATGGGGCCATGCATACCAGGAATGGGATGGGGCCAATCATACCAGGATGATGATGGGGCCATGCATACCAGGACCAGGATGGGGCCAATCGTACCAGGATAAGAATGGGACCATGAATACCAGGACTGTGATGGGGCCAATCATATCAGGATAAGGATAGGGCCATGCATACCAGGATAGAGATGAGGGGGCCATGCATACCAGGCTAGGGATGAGGAAGCATGCATACCAGGATACGGATGAGGGGCCATGTGTATCAGGATAGGAATGAGGGGACCATATTTACCAGGATAGGGGATATTAAGTACAGAAATGACCACATTTTTTGCTTCAGATTTTTTTTCCTAATTTTCTTCTGTAAAACCTAGGTGCGTCTTATGGTCCAGTGAGCCTTATAGTCCGAAAAATACGGTAACTCTCTGGTTTAAGGACATAAAAATTTAAAGTTTGAAAATTTGTGAAAATTTTCCAATATTTTCACAAATAAATGCAAGTTGTATCGAACAAATTTTACCACTATCATGAAGTATGTCACAAAAAAACAATCTCAGAATCATGGGGATCTGTTGAAGCATTCCAGAGATATTACACTAAAAAAGAGCATGGACTGCACCTCTGAGGAATCAAACGTTGATCTAATGCCACTCGGCAAAAAAATATTCTGTATTACTGAACATGAGGTTCTTATTTTAACATTCTGATCAGACTGTATGAAGTCCACTGCCATATCACGACGAACCTCTCAGTGAGTTAATTACCTTTATAGTCTTAAAGAGCAGTGTTGTGCGTTAACTACTATTGTAGCAACAATGCACCAGCATGGGCAATGGCCTGGTGCCTCACAGCATCCAAGCTGCAAGACTGAGTCATCACGACTCCAGACTGCACCGACCCACAAACACAAAATCACAGCAAAAGAGATATTACCTCATAAAGTTACACTGGTCAGAATTGAAAAAAATGGCTTTGCCAGGAAGGTGAAAACAGGCTTTGGGGTAAAGGGGTTAAAGAATTTAACATTTTGATTAATCTTGCAACAGAAGTTTTCCATTTTGCCTCAGTCCATTTTAATTGATTTTTTTTCAGAGAAGTTGTATCATCTTGATATGACACAGCTTTAACTCGCACTTGCGGATTGCATGGCGAACTATGTTCACAGACAATGATTTATGGAAGTATCCCTGAGCCCATACAGTGATATGCATGACTAGGTCATGCCTGTTTTTAACTCAGTGCCGCCTGAGGGCCTGTAGATCACAAACATTGAATAGTGACAGTCAGCCCTGTCCCTTTGGTCACACAGATTTTTCCAGAATCTCTGAATCTTTTGATAAAATTATGCCTTGGAGGTGGTGGGATATTCAAAACCTTTGAAATTCTATATTGAAGAACATTTTTCTGAGATTTTACCAGAATTTTTAGATGCAGTTGTTTGCACATTGGTGAACGTCTGACCATCTTTGCTTCTGAGAGACTCTACCTCTCTAACATGGTTTTTTTATACACAGTCACGTGACTTGATTAAAAACTCTGCCTCCAGTTGTTTTTAAGTAGTACCACTTACTTAACCAGCATTCAGTAAACCCTATCCCAACGTTTTTGAGATATGTTACTGTTATCAAAAACTAAATTAGTTAAATTTTTGATTTTACATACAAAAATTATCTAACTTTCATCTTCTGTGTTCTATGTTTTGTTGTGAATAAAATATGGCTATAAGAGATTTCCAAGTCATTGTATTTATTATATTGTTTACATTTCACACAGCATCCCAACTTTTTGGGAATTGGTTTGTGCATTATTCCTAAAAATCGTCACATAAAAAATGCTCTTTGTGTGGGCTATGTCCTTTCCACATTTTTACCTTTCCGTGTTATTAAAATCTCCATTCTCAAGAAAAGAATGTTGCTCATTACATCTCTGTATTCATACCATGTAAATTGGATTTCGAAGTTTACCGCAATGTAAAAAAATACTAGTCTCATAACAGTTGCTATAGTCAAAGTAAAATATTTTATTGACTTAGCAAAATGAAAGAGGTACATGGAATTTCCAAAACCAAGGAATGCTTTACTTCCATCTAATTATTCAAGTCAACCCTTGAGAAAAAACATTTTCTATGCATTTCCTCAACAGAAAGGGAGGGGGGACTCATCAAGACATAATCAGTTCTGACGGGTATCCTTTCAAGATTTATCCCAAAGTTGGAAATGGTTTTCAAAGAATTACAGATGAATTAGGAAAGCAGAATGAAAAAAACAACACAAACTTAGCCTAAGGGAAATCTGCTGTAGAACTGCTTGCAAATCCGGAGAAGGCTTAACGAGTACAGAACTTAATGAACCTCGATTATGATATTGATAGCTCATTTCTAAATCTAGGAAGAAGGAAATATGTTCTGAGAAGTTTGATCATTCCCAACTTCCCCAATCATTTTACTCTAAAACAGATGTGCTGTGAACAGAACTTGGAAGAGTTAAAGTGGACAGTATAATGATTTTGCCATGTTATGTTGTATGGTTTCTGGGTAATAATGCGCGCACAGGAAATTTGCTTTGAAGAATTGTGTGTGTTTTGTATGTAGCCCACTTTCACTCTGTATACTGCAGGTGTATATAGACATCAGTAAACAACATGTCTAAACCAGTTTATTTAGACACAATGCAGACCACCTTAAGTTGTTGCAAGCAAAGTTTGACAGTATTTATAATAAATTCTGAAATATAAGACACATACACATTGGTTATCTGTATTGGATTCCTACATATTGACTCCCATTACTCTTCCAATGCAGTATGGAAAAATACCATAATACAGGTTATTCAATAATGTATTTGGGGAATAATTATATAGAGTGCAGAGATTCTGGGATCAGTGTAATATTCCCCTATAATATCTCAGGCTACGTTTCCAGGATCAGGATACAACAGCATTTTGGAAGCAGCGTATTGTCGCTATACCCAAAACTCTGCATTCTAATCACGCAGGTAAATGCGCCTTTGTTCATTGAACCATGAGGATTTACTGAATCTAATGAATGGCTAGGGGTGATTCTCCGCTGCGGATAATTGTAAACCCTTAAGTAGCGCCCGCCTGGCCGTGGAGTACCCAGTACTGGGCCGCTTCTTAAAGGGGAAGTGTCACAGCAGCAGTGACCCAGTCAGTGGCCCTGGGCATCCAATAAAAGGGATAGTGAAAAAGGGATAATAAAGTTTATAATAAAGTGTTTGTGACGCCACCCGTGGTATTCGGTCAAGGGACCGACGCTGCAATGCAGATCCTCTGGGATGATGGTAGGACAACAAAGATGGTTAAGCTCTCCACGGGTAAAGCTGTGTCCTAGGGCAGTTAGGATTTTAAAGGGGATGCTGGTGGTGAGTGTGGTGCAGGCCCGATGACACAGGAATGATTCAGAGGACACAGCAGGGTGCAGTTTCCAACGTTTTACTCACAGTTCACTTGTGCGCAGATGCCCGCTTAGTGCTGTGTCCTTCAGGTGAGGGGTATAGCAAACTGCCAGGTAGATCAGGATACACCTTTCCAGGACTCCCTTCAGTATGTTCTTCTCCTGGCCATCTCACTGCACTGGCTTCCTCCCTCCAGCCCAGCACCTACACAATCAGTGTCCCAAGCCAGCAGCCGTGGACCTTGTCGGGCGACGTCCTCTGCGTCCCCTTGCTCCTATATGGCTGCCTTTTTGGTGATTAATTGTGGATGTGGCTGGGGCACGTACAGTTACCCCTGCCTCCGGCTTGCTAGCTGAGTCTTGTAGTCCTCCACTAGTCTCGGGGGCCGGTTCCCCTACTGCGACCTGGTCCTTTCACTACTGGATTCGGGCCCCACGGGTGACTTCAGCACTCTCCATGTCCCTAGGACCCCTTCTGACCTCCCGGGAGCTTCCTTCAGCCTCCCCTCACAATTCTCTCTCTGCAGCCTCTCTGCTGTACTCCTTCTCCTTTGGTCTCCTCAGACCAACTGCTCTGTTCTTCCAAGCTCCCTCTGACAGGGAGCTGCTTGTCAGCACGTCTGCTCACTTTCACTTACTCCTCACAACTCAGTGTTCTTCCCGATCTCTAAGCTCCTCCCCTTCACTCTACCGCCTCTACCCACACCCCTACACCCTTTCCTACCCAGCCTGAGATGAGGTCTTCACCCTTGGGGTGCGCCCAGGTGCCCTGACTGAACTAGTGTGTGTTGGGTGTGAGTGTTAGAGTCCTGGGTGGTGCTCCTTCCTTACCTGAGAGTGTGATACCACACCTTTGGATGAGGTGCAGTACCTCTGTGGCGACTGAACCCTCAGTGGCGCCACACTTACAGTGTGGGGGAGTTTACACAGCTTCAAATAGAAGCACAGTGACCATAGGATTTCTATAAATCCTATCCACTGTGCTTGTAACCTAGAAGGCAGCGTTTTTGACGCAGCACAGTTGAGCTGCTTTCAAAACACTGCTATTCCGAATTGTGGGCATGTTCTACTGGATTAAAACTGCAATATTAAAGACCAGGTATAAGCCTTATTTTTACAGGTCACAGAGATCAAACATTTTATAAAATAAAAGAAAACAATTGAATGCAAACCAGTAGATATAATGCAGTATCAGAGTTAAATGGATAATATTTAGTCTTCCATTATATTTTAGAATCAAAAGACTGTTATAATAAGTGCTACAGCAGAATAACGTAGAAGGACATTCTGGTCTCAACAGATTGGAGGTTACATTAATACTATTGCTTTGTAAGTCTAAGGACGTACTTACTGATTTACTGATCAACATACTCCACATTTTTACCAACTCAGTGAACACAGTATATTTCTGTATCACCTCTTGACATTGTATTTCAGTTACAGAAGTATGATAAGTGCTCCCAGTAAACACTTCTAAAAATTCCTATTCACTTACATTCTTTTCTAAATTTCCGTTGGAAGGATGAAAAAAAATAACATATGGTCTGCAAGGATAATGGGAGGTAGAAAAATAAATGAGATATCCTACAATGAGATTGAGAGGCAGAAGAATTTGACCACAAGACGATAAAGTTGCCAGTTTGGTCTCATGAACATGGCAGTATTTCAGATGTGCTTTGTATCCAGGGGTGAACCTAGCCTCTCTGCTGCCTGAGGCAAACTTCAAAACGGCGCCCCCCAAACACAAGTATGACACAGCCATTACACGCACATACAAGAACCACATAGAAGAATCCAGAACAAGGATCGTTAATGGCAATGGCAGGCTTGGCACAAGCATACAGATACACAGTGATGGCTGGCAGAGCTGTGGTCCTGTAGACAGACACAGTCCTGCATCCTTACAGCATACACACAGGGGCAGGCACCGATTGCCAACCTATTATCTTTGGCAGCACACACCTACAAAACTGTGGGAAGCTCCAATGTGGCCGCTGCCAGGCACTGACCAGTCAGACATGTCCACCATGCAGCACAGTCCACACACCACATGCAATGACCTGCAGTCTGAGCATCAATAATCTGCCACTGCACTAAGCTGGTAAAATGGTGTGTCTTCCTCAACAGACCATGCCTCCTTCTCCCAAAATGCTTATCCAATCACAAGCGCCGCACACGGGGCTGTCCAGAGCTTATAGTAGGGGCCCTCCAATTGAGTTTAGCAAGGGATGTGGGAGCAAGATGACAGACGAGCGCCACAGACCAACCGCAGATTGGGAGAAACATGGCTGGAATGACTGTATGTACCGAGGGGCAGCAGTGGACCTGCTGTGTAAGTTATGGGCAATCAGTCCTGCAGGAGAGGCGTATATGAAAGGGACAATGCATCCTGCACCAGGGGCATACATAGAAATCATGGAGCCCCATAGCAGAAGTTCTAATTGCCCCCCCCCTCAAAAAAAGGAATAATTGGCTGGGTCACATAATATCTCACGTCTATGCTCCTATTGAAGCACCTACAGTCAGGGCCAGAAATATTTGGACAGTGACACAATTTTCGCGAGTTGGGCTCTGCATGCCACCACATTGGATTTGAAATGAAACCTCCACAACAGAATTCAAGTGCAGATTGTAACGTTTAATTTGAAGGGTTGAACAAAAATATGTGTTAGAAAATGTAGGAATTGTACACATTTCTTTACAAACACTCCACATTTTAGGAGGTCAAAAGTAATTGGACAAATAAACATAACCCAAACAAAATATTTTTATTTTCAATATTTTGTGGCGAATCCTTTGGAGGCAATCACTGCCTTAAGTCTGGAACCCATGGACATCACCAAACGCTGGGTTTCCTCCTTCTTAATGCTTTGCCAGGCCTTTACAGCCGCAGCCTTCAGGTCTTGCTTGTTTGTGGGTCTTTCCCTCTTAAGTCTAGATTTGAGCAAGTGAAATGCATGCTCAATTGGGTTAAGATCTGGTGATTGACTTGGCCATTGAAGAATGTTCCACTTTTTTGCACTCATGAACTCCTGTGTAGCTTTGGCTGTATGCTTGGGGTCATTATCCATCTGTACTATGAAGCGCCGTCCAATCAAGTTTGCAGCATTTGGCTGAATCTGGGCTGAAAGTATATCCCGGTACACTTCAGAATTCATCCGGCTACTCTTGTCTGCTGTTATGTCATCAATAAACACAAGTGACTCAGTGCCATTGAAAGCCATGCATGGCCATGCCATCACGTTGCCTCCACCATGTTTTACAGAGGATGTGGTGTGCCTTGGATCATGTACCGTTCCCTTTCTTCTCCAAACTTTTGGCTTCCCATCATTCTGGTACAGGTTGATCTTTGTCTCATCTGTCCATAGAATACTTTTCCAGAACTGAGCTGGCTTCTGGAGGTGTTTTTCAGCAAATTTAACTCTGGCCTGTCTATTTTTGGAATTGATGAATGGTTTGCATCTAGATGTGAACCCTTTGTATTTACTTTCATGGAGTCTTCTCTTTACTGCTGACTTAGAGACAGATACACCTACTTCACTGAGAGTGTTCTGGACTTCAGTTGATGTTGTGAACGGGTTCTTCTCCACCAAAGAAAGTATGCGGCGATCATCCACCACTGTTGTCTTCCGTGGGCTCCCAGGTCTTTTTGGATTGATGAGTTCACCAGTGCTTTCTTTCTTTCTCAGGATGTACCAAATTGTAGATTTTGCCACTTCTAATGTTGCAGCAATTTCTTGGATGGGTTTTTTTCTGTTCTTGCAGCTTAAGGATGGCTTGTTTCACCTGCATGGAGAGCTCCTGTGACCGCATGTTTCCTTCACAGCAAAACCTTCCAAATGCAAACACCACACCTCAAATCAACTCCGGCCCTTTCATCTGCTTAATTGAGAATGACATAACAAAGGGATTGCCCACACCTGTCCATGAAATAGCCTTGGAGTCATTTGTCCAATTACTTTTGGTCCCTTTAAAAACAGGGTGGCACATGTTAAGGAGCTGAAACTCCTAAACCCTTCATCCAATTTTAATGTGGATACCCTCAAATGAAAGCTGAAAGTCTGAACTTCAACTGCATCTGATTTGTTTTGCTTCAAATTCATTGTGGTAATGTCTAGAACCAAAATTAGATAAATGTTGTGTCTGTCCAAATATTTATGGACCTAACTGTAGATTCATCTTTAATTCTTTCATTGCCCCCATACAGTGTGATGCCAAAAAAAGTGTCCCCAAACATTGTGTCCCCCCCCACAATGAATTGCTCCACGGGACCCTCCACACACACAGCATGATGACCTTACCTTACCCCCGTCAACTATTCCGGCGCAGTACGATTCCCAACTGTGACCCCCACACAGCCCTCCATGAAGTATAATGGAACCACATACAATATAATGGCCCCTACATCTCTTCACACTGTATAATGGCTCCCAACACAGCCCTCCATTGCCCTCATAACCCTCATTATTAAACCACAGAAAAAATTCTAAAAGCAACAGGAGGTCCCTTCCAACTCTACCATTCTATGATTCTATGAACTTACCATGGCCATCTAATGCTATGCACAAGCTGGGTGCTGAAATTTCCCAAGATGGAGATGAGGGCAGTTCCCTCATAGCCCTTCAAGTATTATCATGCCCCCACAGAGCCCTACAAATATAATGGTTTCCATGTAGTATAATTGGCTCCATATATTATAATGCACCCCCATAGCCCTCCATTTAGTATAATGCACCCCCATAGAAAATGCACCCCATAATTCTCCATATATTATAATGCACCCCCATAGTCTTCCATATATTACAATGCACCCCATAATCCTCCATATATTATAAAGCAATCCCAGAGTCCTCCATGACTGTGAGTCCTCGCGAACAGGGTCCTCTCTCCTTCTGTACTTGTGTGTGCCTTGTTTTGCTCATGTCTATTGTACTTGTCTATATTAGCCCCTACCACATGTAAAGTGCCATGGAATAAATGGCGCTATAAAAATGTATAATAATAATTATAATGCACCATCCATAGCTCTTCATATAGAATCATGCATCCCCATAGTCCTCCATATATTATAATACGCCATTCATAGCCCTCCAAATACTATAATGCATCCCCATAGCCCTCCATATACTATACAGCACCCCCCATGTACAATACAGCACTCCCCATATACAATACAGCACTCCCATATACAGCACAGCACCCTCCATATACAATACAGCACAGCACCACCCCATATACAGCATAGCACCCCCATATACAGCACAGCACCCCCCATATTCAGCACAGCACCCCTATATAGTAACATAGTAACATAGTTATTAAGGTTGAAGGAAGACTTTAAGTCCATCTAGTTCAACCCATATCATATCCTAACCTGCCCTAACATGTTGATCCAGAGGAAGGCAAAAAAAAACCCAAGTGGCAAACAGTAAGCTTCACATTGGGGAAAAAAATTCCTTCCCGACTCCACATACGGCAATCAGACTAGCTCCCTGGATCAACGCAGTATCTAGGAAACTAGTGAATATAGCCTGTAATATTATACTTTTCAAGAAAGGCATCCAGTCCCTTCTTAAATTTTAGTAAGGAATCACTCATTACAACATTAGACGGCAGAGAGTTCCATAGTCTCACTGCTCTTACAGTAAAGAATCTGCATCTGTGATTATGGCTAAACCTTCTTTCCTCCAGACGTAGAGGATGCCCCCTTGTCCCCGTCACAGGTCTAAGAGTAAAAAGATCATTAGAAAGGTCTTTGTACTGTCCCCTCATATATTTATACATTGTAATAAGATCACCCCTAAGCCTTCGTTTTTCCAAACTATATAAGCACAGCACCCCCATATACAGAACCTGGAGTCTGATGAACACAGTCACTTGATGCAGAGAGGTAGAAAGACACACAGATGGACCAATCATTCACACTCCCTGGCTGGAGGGGGCAGATGCAGAGCCAATTGCTGCTGTATTGAAAGTAAAAGTGCAACCAGGCAGCCTCCTCCCTCCCAGGTCCCGACCTCAGCTTGCTCTTCTGACTCACTGACAACACACAGGATTGCAAGAGCATGGCACCAAGTTATCTGACTGCAGGGCAGGACTGAGACAAAAAAGCAGCCCTGCCACACAAATCCCACCAGCCCACATACTATAACACATTCCACCCCTGATCAGTGCATTTTTATTTACTTACTCCAGTGATTTGTTTTTTTAGCATTGGAGTGGCGCTTCAAGTGTAAACCCCCTAGCCCCAGTGATATTCTCACCCTCCGGCGTTTTCCCCGCTTTTCAGCACTGCTCCCGTTCCACAGCGCCATTTTGTAAGCCCAGCTTCTGACAGTTGGAAATCAGTAGTTACATCACAAGCTCTCAATACAAGGTTATGAGAGACAGAATAAGGCCAGGACGAGGCCAGGACAAGGCTTTCATAGACTCGTACTGAAAAGTGACCTCCGCGCCGCTCAATGAAACACTAGAGCTGCCAGCAGGTCACTTTTCACAGGACACGAACCGGGGCAATGCTGGAGACCAATGAAGGCAGCAGAAAGTGAGTATGAGACAGTGGGCAGCGGACTTACATTTAAAGTACCACTCCAGATGTGCAATAAAAAAAGATGCTGGAGTGATGCTTTAAAGGAGTGATTTCAGGAGCTACATGTGAATGGTGCCACAGTACGCAGAATCAACCACATCTCTAGTTATATAATGCTCCTCAGAGCTCCGGCTCTCGAGATTATGGGGGTCCCAGAGATTGGCAAGTTATCCCATATACCGAGGAGAGGGGGTTACTTGGGGTAATCCATTTAAACAGGTTTTCCAAGATTTGTTTTTGTATGGCCATAGGAATAAAAAAAATAAACCAATAATAACAATCCAGAAGTGCAATACAGCCTCTTCGACAACGTGACAGGAGAAGTGTATATATACAGTATATAAATAATAAGGCCCTGTTCACATGTTCAGTATTTTACATCAGTATTTGTAAACCACAACCACAGCCTGTGCAGTAGCAGCTATCAGAGTATATGAAGGTGATCCAATAGCTGCTACTATCCATGCGCCAACGGTGCCATCTTGGAGAAGGAATTTTTTTTTCTCTACAAAGATGGCGCCACTTGCACTGTAGCAGCTGTCAGATCATAGATAGCGGCCGGCGCCATTTTCAAAACAGATTTTTTTTTTTTATGAATTTCATGATAACCTTTAACAAATTAATTAGATACACAGTACATATGCGATCAGGCTGCAGCGCAGGTGCCAACACTGGCATCTGCCTGCATAGGGGATTTATTTTCCCACAATATACAGTACAGACCAAAAGTTTGGACACACCTTCTCATTCAAAGATTTTTCTGTATTTTCAGGACTATGAAAATTGTAGAATCACACTGAAGGCATCAAAACTATGAATTAACACATGTGGAATTATACATTACACTTTACAAAAAAGTGTGAAACAACTGAAAATATGTCTTATATGTCTTATATCCCCAACAGTGTCACCAGCAAAGCACCCCTACACCATCACACCACCTCCTCCATGCTTCACGGTGGGAACCAGGCATGTAGAGTCCATCCGTTCACCTTTTCTGCGTGCAAAGCAGTAATCAAAGCAAAAGGTGGCTACTTTGAAGAACCTAGAATATAAGACATATCTTCAGTTGTTTCACACTTTTTGGTAAAGTGTAATGTATAATTTCACATGTGTTAATTCATAGTTTTGATGCCTTCAATGTGATTTTACAATTTTCATAGCCATGAAAATACAGAAAAATCTTTGAATGAGAAGGTGTGTCCAAACTTTTGGTCTATACTGTATATAAAAAATATTCATTATGTAAACTAGGGGGCAGGTCAGTGAGGGATCAGTGACCTGTCAGCAGTCTGCATTATGAATCCCTAATCGGAGCACCACATGAAGATCCCCACCACTGGCCGCCCCGGAGTATGAGCATATCATTAACATAAAACTGAAAATAAAGATTAAACAACAACCAAAAGATGGATTTCATCACCAGGTATCAGTGTAATCAGTATAACGGTGCCGACCTGACACTGTGTTTAGGTTACTGTGCACAATCCTTCTGACAGGTTCCCTTTAATTATGCCGTTTATGTCAAAAAGGATACGCCGGGGCGGACAACTATCCACCACGCGGGTTCTGTCGGGGCCAAGCACTATTCGCCTCGCGGGATATGCCGGGGCCGAAGACTATCTGCCACGTGGGATACGCCTGGGCCGACGACTATCCGCCACATGGGATATGCTGGGGCCGATGACTATCTGCTATACGGGGTGCGCTGTCACACATGCACGCTCAAAGACAGGAAAAACACGCACACATGCATGCTCACACACTTGAAAAAACACACATACACACATAGGAAAACATAGGAAAACACACAAACCCAGGAAAACACACATGCACACATAGGAAAACACACATACACACATAGGAAAACACACACCCACACCCAGGAAACACACACATCCAGGAAAACACACACAAACACATAGGAAAACACATAGGAAAACGCACATACCCAGGAAAACACACATACATACATAGGAAAACACACATAGGAAAACTCACATACCCGGGAAAACACATACTCTAACCTGCCATGTTTAATTTGTCAGATGCCCTTCTCCCCCCTGCTATTTAGCACAGCAAAAGTTGAGATGGGCAGCTGGAGAGGTTACCTGGAATGTGCTGGGCAGTGGGAAAACAAGGCAGCTACCTCTTATTTTATCCTACTATCCTGTGCTGCTGTTCTGCATGCTGATGCTCCTCCCCTCCAGGTCCTGGCTGATTTGACATCGAAGACAGATCTGCACATAGAAAAGGAGGATGCTGCATGTGATCACTATGTAAGTTACGCACCCTCCTCTTCTTAGTTCTGTGCCAGGTAGCAGCGCTGCCCCCTCTCACCGCTGAATGCACATTACTGAAGCCAGCCATGGCTCCAGCCACATGTGCACGCTGCATGTCCCGCCCCCCCTTCATGCTGCACCACCAGGTGCCTGAAAAATTAAAGGGACCGGCAGCCGGAAAATGGGCTGGCGGCCTCCCAAGAGGTGGCACAATGCGGCCCACCTGGCAAATTAGCAATCCAGGCCTGGCTGCCGCCCCCTGTCTTCAAGGACTCAGCGCTGCCTCAGGCAAAGTGATCAACTGGCCTCATTATAGGTGCACCCCTGTTTGTATCGATCCATAATGTGTCCACATTCTACAATGGGCCTATACCATATTGCACTACTGCATTTCCCAGGGCCAGCATAGAGGACTTTTTCTAATTCTTTTATGGCAAACTTTGCTTTCTTCAAATTTCAAGGCACAAACTTAGAAGCAGAAATACTGTAGAAAAAAATAAAAAATAAACTGAATAATATGGTTTTGCTAGACTTAGTCAATGGTTAAAGATAAGTGATGAGCGAACTTGTTCAGAAAACGTTTGCCAAACTCAAATTCGGCACGAACGTAGCACATTTGGATTTGTGTTCGGTTTCACGAGCATTTTTACTCAAAGTCGGGAAAATTTGGTTACAGTTCGGTAAATCATCGCGTTTCCACTAATTTGTTTGTTATTACTTTGGCAATGATAGTGGTGCTGTATCGTGAATGGGTGGGCACGGGGGAACATGTTTGATGAGGGGAGGGGGTGTGGAGTGGTTAGAAGAGTAGTGCGCTTTTTTTTTTCCTCTTAATTTTATATGTGTTGATTCTGGCAGCCAATCATGGCGCAGAAACCATCCACAACATCATGACTCAAGGTCTTCTGTGATTGGCTTCAGAAGTCACATGTCCCTTGCCATATAAAAAGCTGACAACTTGTTTTGCTTGCACCATTTTCTCAGTGTCACAGTGCAGAGAAACCACTGCTGATAGTGCTGCAAGCAAGCTTTTCAGTTAGCTATATAGGATCCTGTCCTGTGTGAAATCAATCTTCCAGCATCTAACTAGATTGTGCAACAACAGTGTGGCAGTCTCCGGAGGCCCCATTTGCTACTCCAAATCACTTGTGATAAAACTGTTTCAGTGAGAAATCAGAAGGCCAGATTTCCACTTATAAATTGATAGGTCTAATATTTGGGTGCAGCCACGAGGCCCAATTAACTAATCCAAATCGTTTGTGATGAAACTGTGTTTCAGAGACAAATCAGAAGGCCAGATTTCCACTTAAAAATCTTTAGGTTTAATATTGGGGTGCAGCAAGGAAGCCCAATTAGGTAATGCAAATTGTTTGTGATAAAACTGTGTTTCCGTGAAAAATCAGAAGGCCAGATTTTCACTTCATAATCATTAGGCCTAACATTGGGGTGCAGCCAGGAGGCCCAAATAGCTAATCCAAATCACTTGTGATAAAATTGCATTTCACTGAGAAATCAGAAAGCCAAATTACCACTTAAAAATTCTGAGCAGAATCCAGGCCCTCATCTCCAGGGTGGAGGTGATCCTGATGAAACTCAGATACCAGAGGCACACACGGACCATACTGTGGTTTCAGGGCAGGAAGAGGAGGAGGGTGACTCTCAGTGTGAGGAGTGTGAGAACAGAGAGGATGACGATGAGGCTGTAGATCCCACTTAGTGTGAACCCAGATGTAAGCAGATGAGTGGCTCAGTAGAGGATGTTGAGGAGGAGGAAAACGAAGAGGTTACGTTGCAGCTTCCCACACAGACATGAAGTGATGCAATCAAGGCAAGAACTGCATCCTCATCTCCAACACTGGCTATGGCCAGCACCGGTCACGAGTATGCTGTTTGCAGGGGCGACAAGTGTTATGATTTGGTAACCAAGGAGGATAATAGAAAAATAGGGTAGGCAACCAAACACCCAGAGAGGTTGGTAACTTAGCGGATTGCAGACCCCTAAACTGACAACACAACTAGAATTAGCCGTGGGACATACCTACGATGCCCTAGATGCACACAGCCAAAGAGTTAACTAAGCCTAAAGAGAGAAAGGGGAAAGCTAACTGCCCCGGAGTAGAGCCCCAAAGGAATAGGTAGCCCCCAAACATATATTGACGGTGAGACAGATGAAGTACAAAACACAGGCAGAAAATAGAATAAGCAAATGCTGGGGCCCAAACTGGATAGAACAGGACAGGAAAGGATACTGTCTGCAAACCCGCAAAAACCCTAAGAAAAATTCCAACACGTCTGAAATGCAAAAATACTGAGGCCACACTACCTCTCCCCCACTAAATCAGAACTCTGGTGTGAACTGGATGCAAAACAACAGATACTGAAATACCAGGAGACTAGAAATACAGAAAGACTGACATGAACTGTGGCAAATGAAAACATAGTCCAGTACAGGTTCGCGCAGGGACCCCGGCTGAACTCACACCAGCGAGGTAGGGAACAAATACCACAGATTTAAACAGGCAGATAACTTATCTGAAAGATGCAGGACAAAGCAGGGAGCAAGCTGACTTCCAAAAGGCTCAGGAAGAAAACCAAATCACCGGCAACAACCAAGGGAAGGCTGCTCACTTAAATCTGCCCAGTCTGTGACACCTGATCTCCACTCATCCGCTTCAGGTGATTGACCTTTGTCTGCCAGACCAGCTCCATTACCAGCAGCAACCACCAGAGGAAGCTGAAACTCAGAAGCCGGATCAAAGGTGTTCACAACAGTACCCCCCCCTTGAGGAGGGGTC
>VIAB01022695.1:30772-45222 GCA_009801035.1 Oophaga pumilio
CTGCTTAGGGGCCCGTCCGTCCACCAATAGTGAAGGAGAAGGAGTACGTCACCCAACCATGTGACCCACAACAGGGAGGTGTCACCGCAGGTCCTCAAGTTACATGGGGAAGATGGATTTAATGCAGTCACCTGGTCACGTGGTCCAGAGAGAGGCGTGTCCACAGTTCCTTCAGCCGCCCCGCTGCTTGAGTGTGTGAGTTGAGTGCTGCAAGCTGCTGCTGCATCCTCCTGCTGCTGGCCAAGGGTACCACAGATCTGCACCTGTCTTGTGAGACCTGTTATTAGGAGCCGCTCGGTGCATGGGGGAGAAGTGGCAGAAGATTCTGCATCGGAGGTCTCGCTCTCTATATATATGGCTCTATAGTGCACAGTGAAGTGCACAGGTCTCTCTCATGATATGGCTCTATAATGCACAGTGAAGTGCACAGGTCTCTCTCATGATATGACTCCATATTGCACAGTGAATTGCACAGGTCTCTCTCATGATACGGCTCTATAGTGCACAGTGAAGTGCACACTGATGTCTCTCATGATGCGGCTCTATAGTGCACAGTCAAGTGCACACTGATGTCTCTCTCTCATGATACGGCTCTATAGTGCACAGTGAAGTGCACACTGATGTCTCTCTCTCATGATATGGCTCTATAGTGCCCATTGACGATACATGATACGGCTCTATAGTGCACACTGATGATTCATGATGAGACTATATAGTGCACAGTGAACTGCACACTGATGATACATGATGAGGCTGTACAGTGCACAGTGATGATACATGATGAGGCTGTGTAGTGCACACTGATGATACATGATGAGGCTGTACAGTGCACAGTGATGATACATGATGAGGCCGTGTAGTGCACAGTGATAATACATGATGAGGCTCTATAGTGCACAGTGAAGTGCACACTGATGATACATGATGAGGCTCTACAGTGCATTTGATTTGAATAGGGGGAAAATGTGCAGTAGCTGGCCATGGCCACTAAATAGTAGACAGAGCAGCTCTGTAAGGCAGCAGTTCCAGCTGGCACCAAGAACAGCTGACTGGCAGGGGTGATAGGTGTCGCACCCCCACTGATCAGACATTGCTGCCCTATTCTAAGGTTAGCCAGTGTTAGTGATTTATCTGCATCCGGATTTTTTCTGCAAACGCATGCAACTGCATCCTGATTAGGATTTGGTTAGAAATGTGAAATTCTGACTTCTGGGGCAGAAGAGAGAGAGGAGAGGGGAGAGAGACTGGTGAAAGTGAAAGAAAAAAAGAAATGGGGCTTCGAGCATGCGCAGTGTGAAATCCTCATGCAGATTGGACGCAGGCATCCTGATTCGGGTGCGTCTACATTGACAATCATATGTTTTTTTATTGCAACAAAACTATACTGTGCAAAATTAATAGGAAAAATGTGAATTTGGGTGGAAAATATTTTGGCATGGGGGGCCCCATTTGAACGTTCGCATCGGGGACCATATTCATTACCTCTGAGCAAGGGAATACAGAACAGGCATGACTGAAGGCTAATTCTTGTCTGGTCTACTCATTGCTGTGTTATGAGCCCGACTATTTCCCCTCCCTTATAGCTTCTCACCTCATGTAGGTGGTCCTTCCAGGACTATGGTGGATGCACCACATAAAGAGAAGTTAATGTTGTGCATCCTGTGTTCATTTCATGGAGAGGCTGGGGATGGGAGACCAGAGCAAGTGCCCAGTTTTTCCTCCACTAACACTGACCTGACACTAATGACTTAGTTTGGTGGAAAGACATGGATTTGTGTAAAAATATGATTTACATAAATTTAGCTTCAATTCATATCCCCATTTGATTATTTGCTACAATTCCATCATTCATTTGTTATATTTTTTTCATTTGGCTATTTGGGGTAGAACTAAAGTATTAATTTATAGATGATATATTTTCTGCAATTCACCTTATAAAGACCTACTTTACTTTATTTCAGACCAGTTTGACTGACATAAGAATGGAATTAAAAGTTATGTGTAAACATAATGTGGAGATTAAAAGTGAAGTGTCCAATCATTTTCCATATATAGAAATTAATGATTTACCTTAAATGAGCTCCTGGATTATCTGGGTCAAAGGATGGTGTCCCATTTAGCGAGAAATATTTAATAGTGGTTTTATCAATAAAAAAATGATGCCCATTTGCAATCATGCTCACTGGATCACTGGGTTGAACTTCCACTGGCACGGTGTAATTGCTGTACACCACATTTCCAACTATTTGAACCTGAAAAAGTAAACTGCAATTAGTATGCTAGATAAAAATGAGTCATCTCTGCATAATAAGGTTCTTATTTAAAATGCATTATATACTTAGTGCTCCATTGCTTTGTGTAGTCAGCCAGAAAGGAGTAGCATGTCACTGGTGGACTATTAAGCAGTTACATAGAGTACATACCCGAGTTAGAGCTGTATAGCTTCCATAATTTAGGGAGAATGCTGGCAATGTAATTGTTTGCTTTCTATTGTTAATATGGGGTGGCAATGGAATAACAGTGCCATTGATGTTCACAAACGACCAGTTGTAATAAAGCCCTTGAGAAATATTGCATAGTATTGCAGCTTCAAATGTCACTCCGAGATGTAGCTCTTCATATCTTCTAATCTAAAACAGTATAAAAAATAATCATTTAGAACAGAATTCAGTTTGTACATTAACCCCTTCATGACTGGAGATATTTTCATTTTTGCATTTTCATTTTTTGCTCCCCTTCTTCCCAGAGCCATAACTTTTTAATTTTTTGGTCAATATGGCCATGTGAGGGCTTGTTTTTTGCGGGACGAGCTGTACTTTTGAATAATACCATTGGTTTTAACATATCATTTACTGGAAACTGGGAAAAAAATCCAAATGCGGTGAAATTACAAAGAAAGTTCAATTCCACAATTGATTTTTGATTTACTATGTTCACTAAATGCTAAAAATGACCTGCCACTATGATTCTCCAGGTCATTACAAGTTCATAGACACCAAACATGTCTAGGTTCTTTTTTATTTAAGTGGTGATAAAAAATTCCAAAGTTTGTTAAAAAAAAAAAAAATTGTGCTATTTTCCGATACATGTTGCGTCTCTATTTTTCGTGATTTTGGGTTGGGTGAGGGCTTATTTTTTGCGTGCCGAGTTGACGTTTTAATTGATACTATTTTGGTGCAGATATGATCTTTTGATCGCCCGACATTGAATTTTAATGCAATATTGCGGCTAAAAAAAAACGTAATTCCGGTGTTTTTACTTTTTTCTCTTTACGCCGTTTAACGATTGGGTTAATTATTTTTTTAGATTGATAGATCGGGCAATTCTGAATGCGGCGATAACAAATATGTGTATGTTTGATTTTTTAATTGTTTTATTTTGAATGGGTCGAAAAGGGGGTGATTTGAACTTTTATATATTTTTTATATTTTTAAAAACTTTTTTTTACTTTTGGCATGCTTCATTAGCCTTCATGGGAGACTAGAAGCTGCCATAACCCGACTGCCTCTGCTACATACAGGCAATGATCAGATCGCCTGTATGTAGCAGAATTGCTGACTTGCTATGTACGCCAACCACCGGGTGGCGCTCATAGCAATCCGGCAGTAAGAAGCATAGAAGTCTGCAGGTGACCTCTGGTTGTCATGCCAACCCATTGGTGACCCGCGATAACGTGACGGGCGGATTTACAGCTCGCTGGCCGGAAGCATGTGTTAAATGCCGCTGTCAGAGTTTGACAGCGGCAGTTAACAGGTTAATAGCCGCGGGCGGATCGCCCACATGTCAGCTGTTCAAAACAGCTAATGGATCGCCCGCCAGGGCAGTGGGATACTCGGTACTGGGCCGGTGTATTGAGGGGATGTGTCACAGCAGCAATGACTCGGTCCGTGGACCTGGGCGTCCAATGAAAGGGGAATTATTTACAGGGGAATGAATAGAGTTTGTAGTGTAGGTATTCGTGACGCCACCTGTGGTATCTGGTCAATGGTGACCAGCGCTGCGGTGCAGAAGCTCTGAGATGGATGGTGAGATGCAGCAGAGTTGGTACAGTCTCCCACTGGCGAGACTACAGGATCCCAGGGCAGGTAGATGTTGTAGTAGGTGGCAATGGTGCTGCAGGATGTAGCTGAGTGCAATGTGTGACGCAGTCAGAAACTGAGAGACAGTCAGTGAGTTGCAGTTTCCAATGCTTTACTCACGGTTCAAATGTGCACAGGGGCCCGCTTGGTGCCACGTCCTACAGGTGAGGAGTCCAGCAAACTCCCAGGTGGATGAAGAACACTAGTCCAAGGCTCCCTGTCAGTGTATGCCTTCTCTGGCCATCTCTCTGTGTTGATTATCCCGCAGTCTCTCCTTCCAGCACCCACAGTGTCCCAGATCAGCAGCTGCGAATCTTCTAGGACAACGACTTACTCCTGCGTTCCTCTTGATCCTATATAGCTACCTCTCTGGCGAAGATATTTGTGGTTATGACCGTGATCCCTATGTTATCACAGCAGTCGACTTGCTAGCTGAGTCATAAAGTCCTCCACTAGGCTAGGGGGTCGAGTTCCCTCTCTGCGACCTGGATTCTCCCAGCCGGCGTCCGCCAGTCCTGGAATGGGCCCACCTGTAGCTCTCGGCTCAGCCGTGTCCCTCTCTGAGTATCCCTTTTCTCTTCCAGAGAACCTCTCTTCTTTCTTTCTCTGAGCAGCACCCAAGGAATGGAGCCTGCTCCACAATCCTATCTCCATCCCCTCTCCCCTCAGGGAGAGCTCTCTCTCACACGTCTGCTCTCGTCCTCCTCAAAAGGGGAACTCCCTATCTTCCCCTCTAACTTCCTGCTCTGACCCACAAACTCCAAGCCACCATCTACACCCTTTGCTAGCTGAGGCGTGCTAAGTGAACTCAACTAGTGTGAGTGATGGATGCAGTGTTGCCAGAGCCAGGTGTAATGTCTCCACCTTACCTGAGAGTTGAAATACCACATCTCTGGCTGAGATGCAATACCTCTGTGGTGACTGGACCCACAGGGGCGCCACACTAACATGTGTCGGGAAAGATGTGGGCTCACCATCGGAGCCAACATTAAAGGGAGTCTGTCCAACATTGGGCGTAATAATACTCCCCATGTCGGAAAGGGGTTAATTCATAGTGTGGATAATATGTGGGGAAAAATGCAAATGATTTTTCTTTAATTTTCATTTATTATCATTTTTCATAACCTATTATAATTACTAATTATCATAAATAATATTGCAAATCATTGTAAACATATTTTCGGACATGGGAGATAAATCTTCTTACAGCGGGGACACGCTGTACTTGTGGTAAGGCATTTTGCAGGGTTTACTTTTGGGCTCGGAATCATTTGGCACGCTCACTGCGGGTATATTGTGTGTGCATGGTGTTATATGTGCGGCAGGTTTTCTGGTATTTTTCTGCAGGACATAGGGCATTTGTCTATTACTATTATATATATAATTGTCTGCAGCTCCAGTGTTACTCTACACATTTCCATTGAGCCTTTTTTTCTATGTGTGACTCGTTGCCTTATCCACACAGCATTCATTTGAGGTGTCCTTGCCCACATTTCTGTGGTCACATTCCATTTTCCTGCTACTGATTTTTAATATGTTTGTCATTATATATTGTAGATTGCCTCTCTAATATTATATATGTCCCATTTTTTTGTACTGATGTTTAATAAAATAGATTGACTTAATATAAAATACGGTGTTGATGGGACTTCATTTACCATTATTACTATACATATATATAGTTAAGGGAGATTTAAGCCCTCATGCTTTTTCTTTGTTGTTGTACAATTTTATGGAGGGTGTCTCCATTCTGAGGTCATGATTTTCTTCCATGTTCACAGCTATGTGTTTATCAATATATATATGCTAGCATATTACCACACATATGGCTGAATACACAAGTAGTTGTTAAAGAGTCACTAAACTTCCATTGCTCAAACTAAAGAGTAGAAGTGCCCAACTGAAGAGCAAGCAGCTGTTTGTTTATAACTAGGCTCAAGAGAAAGTCAATTCATCAAAGGTTTTACACCATTATTTTAGCATAAAAGCTTTGAAAAGTGGCATTATTTTGGCGTACCTCGAGGCTGTGCTAAACTGTTAATACTTTTGGCATTCTACACCATTTTTGCCCATCAAAGGCAACACGGGTGGAAGTGAGCCAGCATGGGGGCATGGCAACTGCCGCTTGTCAACTTCATGACGAGCGGTGGCATTCCCTATGCCACAAATCTTACTTCAGCAGAGACTGGAGTAGGGTTTGTGGTGAGGCCCACACTGAGTTATCTGTCACTCGTCTGAAGCTCCTGAATTAATAAGATACCTCTTCATGAATCAGGAGAGTCTGGATCCAGTCTATCTCCTCATCAAGACTGGAGTGAACAACGCCTGTCTTAATCAATTGGGCCCTGAATCCTGTTCATGCCTTTATCAGTGGCAAACTTAAAATCAGCAATGGATCAAATAATTATTTCCTTCACTGTAAGCATTCATAGTAAGGGCTCGCTCACATGAGCATATACATCGGATGTGTGCTATCCGATGCTTTATTGCATAGCACTCGTGACAATGTTATTCTATGGGACAGTGCTGATAAGCTTCCTTTTTTCCGATTCGTCATGAGAAAAAAATTGCAGTATGTTACCATTTGCTGCTCAAATCAGATGGCACGCACCCATTTAAGTCTATGGAAATCAACACACTGCACCCTGATGACATCTGAGTACAGTCTGCTTTCCGCAGACTCATACAATGAAGAAGATGGAGAAATTTTATTCTCCATCTTTCCTCACCTGTGCTTAGATTCTCCACATGTGAGAGTTTCTACACACACTAAGATGACAATCTGATTAAACTTGGATCAGAGTTTGATGAGTATCATTACCATAATAGATCTGATTGTCTTGGAGGAGGGAATATACACTCATGTAACCCTAGCCTAACATTTCATTCATTTGACAACTACACTTTAATGCATATTATACACATGTATTATAGCATTAATAAAGATATACATAATGTTGCTCCCAAACACATCCACATTGCCATTTCTCAGAGAAAAAAATGGATTAAAACTGCAGAAAAGATAAATAATGATAAAAAAGACATTTGCTACTACTACCTGTATTTTCAGTGGTCCCATATTTTTCACTGGTGGAGGTTGACAATGTTCCTTCACTACAAATATTTGCTTGGTTAAGAATGCAGCACTGACATTGTTAAAGATTGAAACATTCACTGTGTATTCTCCTTCTCTAAAATAAAGCACAATAATTACAGTAGTTTTCAAAAATGAAAATAGAAATTAAAAATGTACATTCATATGTGCTCTAAAATGATACAGATTCTGAAAGTTTTGTAAATTTAAATTATGTAAATATTATCCCTCAATCTCAGCACTAACATTTTCTGTAACTGCAATTGTGTCTACAGTCATGGCCAAAAGTTTTGAGAATGACACAAATATTATATTTTCACATGATCTGCTGCCCTCTGGTTTTTATGTGTGTGTTTGACAGATGTTTTTATCACAGACAGAAATATAATTGCAAACATATGAGTAACAAAAGCTTATATTGACAGTTAGAATGAGTTAATGCAGCAAGTCAATTTTTGCAGTGTTTACCCTTCTTCTTCAGGACCTCTGCAATTCTCCCTGGCATGCTCTCAATCAACTTCTGGACCAAATCCTGACTGATAGCAGTCCATTTTTGCACAATCAATGCTTTCATTTTGTCAGAATTTTTAGGTTTTTGTTTGTCCACCCGTCTCTTGATGATTGACCACAAGTTCTCAATGGGATTAAGATCTGGGAATTTCCATTCCATGGACCCAAAATCTCTATGTTTTGTTCCTTGAGCCATTTAGTTATCACCTTTGCTTTATGGCAAGGTGCTCCATCATGCTGGAAAAGGCATTGTTGATCGCCAAACTGCTCTTGGAGGGTTGGGAGAAGTTGCTCTTGGAGGACATTCTGGTACCATTCTTTATTCATGGCTGTGTTTTTAGGCAAGACTGTGAGAGAGCCGATTCCCTTGGCTGAGAAGCAACTCCACATATGAATGGTTTCAGGATGCTTAACAGTTGGCATGAGACAAGACTGGTGGTAGCGCTCACCTTGTCTTCTCCGAATGAGTCGTTTTCCTGATGTCCCAAACAATCGAAAAGGGGATTCATCAGAGAAAATAACTTTACCCCAGTCCTCAGCAGTCCACTGCCTGTACATTTTGCAGAATATCAGTCTGTCCATGATGTTTTTTCTGGAGAGAAGTGGCTTCTTTGCTGCCCTCCTTGAGACCAGGCCTTGCTCCAAGAGTCTCCGCCTCTCAGTGCGTGCAGATGCACTCACACCTGCCTGCTGCCATTCCTGAGCAAGCTCTGCACTGCTGGTAGCCCGATCCCGCAGCTGAAACATTTTTAAGAGACGGTCCTGGCGCTTGCTGGTCTTTCTTGGGCGCCCTGAAGCCTTTTTGGCAACAATGGAACCTCTCTCCTTGAAGTTCTTGATGATGCGTTAGATTGTTGACTGAGGTGCAATCTTTCTAGCTGCGATACTCTTCCCTGTTAGGCCATTTTTGTGCATTGCAATGATGACTGCACGTGTTTCTTTAGAGATAACCATGGTTAACAGAAGAGAAACAATGATGCCAAGCACCAGCCTCCTTTTAAAGTGTCCAGTGGTGTCATTTTTACTTAATCATGACAGATTGATCTCCAGCCATGTCCTCATCAACACCCACACCTGTGTTAATGGAGCAATCACTGAAAAGAGGTTAGCTGGTCCTTTTAAGGCAGGGCTGCAATGATGTTGAAATGTGTTTTGGGGGATAAAGTTCATTTTCTAGCCAAATATTGACTTTGCAAGTAATTGCTGTTAAGCTAATCACTCTTTATAACATTCTGGAGTATATGCAAATTGCCATTAAAAAAAAGTGAAGCAGTAGACTTTGTAAAAATTAATATTTGTGTCATTCTCAAAACTTTTGGCCATGACTGTAGAAGCAGCTAAGATATGGGAAGGTTTGCAACTAGGGATGATTGAATCATTAGAAATTTGAATTGATTGGTCTGTGGCTCATGCAATCTTCTGCAATGTGCAAACTTGTGATGTCCGTTGTTTGTCAATTTCTGAAAATTGAATAGCTTGTTGTTTGTATTCACAGGGTCCTCTGGATTTCAGGAAATTTGACATCAAATTGATTTGATCATCTCTCGCTGTGACCTTAGAAACTACAGGTGAAAATCAATGGTGCAAGAGCTCCATTGCTCCAAATAAAAACTGTAATATTCCAGTACTGGTGTTGCATGCACATACATTGTCACTATAAAATCCTGAATGCATGAATAGTATATGAAGAGAACTTATAAGATATGAACTGCATAAGTATACCTGAAAACAAGAAATGCAAATAAATAGGCACCCAGTTCCCAGCAAATATAATTAGAGCAAGACACTGAGGAGTTAGAAAGGTGAAATGTAATAGGCATGATAAATGTGGATAATGGAAGTAAATAACAATAAAGAAATAGTCATAAGTGTAACAATTCAAAAATATGTACAAGAATTGCATAAGTCAATCAGGGGTCCTTCAAATTAGAATATTAACTAAAATTTGAAGCTTGAGACTATAACTATATATATAAAATAGTAGTTGTTATGAAGCCCACAGAATAGCAATACTATGTAGCAGAAAGTTAAGCTTAACCCCTTCACGACATATGACGTACAATGACTTCATTTGTCGTGTCCCTGACTTTGATGCGGGCTAACAAGCCTAGTTTGTATCTTCCCAGGTTGATGATGGCTGATTTAATCAGCCATCATCTGCATCTAACGGCTATGGATAAAGCAGAGCTCTGACCATTTTAACACACGCCAGCAGGTGGTGAGTCATTCCACAGACCCATCGGCGCACCTGTGACATGCTTGGGGGGACTGATGGATTGTCATTACAGCTGAGGGGTCTGTCATGATGATTCTCCTGTCAAAGTCAGCATTTATCTGATGCACATAAATTATTGTGATTTTTGCTATATATTTCACTATGTGCTGATATTGTTATTCATGATTTTCACTAATAAAATTAAATATTTTTATGATCTATAAAAACGCCGTATAGCTCTATTTCTTCTCCTATGTTTTCATATTTCACTATGTATAGTACAACCGATTGCAGCTTCAAGTCCCCTGAGGGAAGTAATAAATACCGGTAAAAGCGAAAAAAAGGCTTTTGAAAATATGAAAAAAAATTACAAAACTTCAAATTTTGCCCCCAGTAAAAATAATACAATAAAAAATGTAATATACACATTTTTGGTATCAGTACATTAATAAAAATCCAACCTATCAAACATAAAATAAGTTAATCCCAAACTGTGTAATAAAAAAAAAGCAAAATCCCAGAATTATGCTTTTTTTGGGCTGCCACAACATTGCAATAAAATGCAATAAGCCGCAAGCAAAACATCATATCTACCCCAAAATGGTATCCTAAAACCAGCTCAGGGTGAAAAATATAAACCCTCACACAGCCCCATATCTCAAAAATTGAAAATGTGGTGGGTCTCGGAAAATGGCGACACTGGGAAAAAATTTTTATACAAATTTCAATTTTTTTTAATTACTTAAATAAAACAAACTATACATGTTTGGTATCTGCATAATCATACTGACCTAAAAATCATACTGTCAGGTCAGTTTTACAATACAGGGAACATGGTAAATAAAAAAAACTCAAAAAACAATTGTGAAATTACACTTTGGTTTTGCAATTTCAACGCACTTGGAATTTTTTTTCTCAATTTCCAGTGCATTACATGATAAAATGAATGATGTCATTCCAAAGTACAAGTTGTTCCACAAAAAACAAGCCCTTGTATGGTTCAATGGACAGAAAAATAAAAAAAAAGTTATAGTTCGAGGAAGAAGGGGTTGGTAAAAATAAAAAAATGGATACTGGCTGCTCCCTGAACTGGTTAATAGAGTTTAAAGGTAACCTGTCATGTGACAAAACTCTATTAAACTGCAGATTAACCACACATCTGAATGTTAATAGCATTTTATAGCCGTGCGGCTGCCGCACTGAAGGCCCGGCCACCAGTAGGAAATTCATTTTAGGCCGGTCTCACACGTCCAGATATTTCCGGACCCGTAAAAATCGGTACCGGAGATATTCGTGTACGTGTATATACGTGGTAGATCCGTGTGGCACACGTATGGCAACCGTGTGCCGCATCAGGACCACATGGACGGCTGCCGGGGAAGAAGCGCTACAGTAAGCGCTGTTCCCCTGCCTATGGTGCTGAAGTCGGCAACAGCGAGCAGGGAGAATGAATGAAAACAAACCAACGTGGGGTCCCCCTTAGTTTTTGAACCAACCCAGCAAAACTATACAGGTGTGGACTGCTATTCTCAGGCTGGTAAGGGGCCATCAATATGGCCCCCCCAGCCAAAAACAGCAGCCCGCAGCTGAACAGAAAAGGCGCATTTATTAGATGCGCCTATTCTGGAGCTTTGTGGGGTTCTTCCCACCTGCCCTTAGGCGGTGGCAAGTGGCAAGAACCCGACAAAGCTCCAGAATAGGCGCATCTAATAAATGCTCCTTTTCTGGGCAGCTGCGAGCTGCTTCTTTATTCATGGCCCCTTAGCAGTCTGAGAATAGCAGCCCACACCTGTATAGCTTTGCTGGGTTGCTTCAAAAATTAAGGGGGACCCCATGTCGGTTTGTTTTTCATTCATTCTCCCTGCTCGCTGTTGCCGGCAGAGCAGGGAGAATAATTACAGCCGGCTTCAGCACCAGAGGCAGGTGAACAGCGCTTACTGTAGCGTTTCTTCCCCAGCGGCCGCCCGTGCACACGGAGGACTGTGAGAACTGTTCTCCGTGTGCCATGTACAGCACATTTTGCGGACAGTGCGCTCCCACAAATACTGACATGTCTCCATGTTTTGCACAAGGACACATGGTCTCCGGTACGTGAGAAAGCTGTCACTACACATACTGGAGCCACTGACGTGTGAAACTGGCCTTATTCTTCCTCACACAGTGAGTGGCAGCTGAAACTAAAGCTTGTGCTGAAAGCTGGAGGCTGCTAGAAGGAATAAAGCTCATTTTCCCTCAGTAGCTGGCCTTTCAGTGCAGTGGCTGCATGGCTTTAGAATGCCATTAACCTGCAAAGTAACAGCATAATTTCAGGTTGATAGTGTTTTTTGACATGATAGGTTTCCTTAACCCCTTTCCAACATTGGGCATAATAGTACGCCAATTCCGGAATTCTCCCTGTTTGGTGCGGGCCCCGACGCTGAGCCTGAACCATTCCGGGCATATGACAGCTGATCTGTACAGCTGACGTGCCTGCAACAGCTTCGGGTGGAAACGCGATCCACCTGCGGCTGTTAACTAGTTAAATGACGCTGTCAATCTCTGTCAAAACGAAAATGGTCATTTGTTGAATTTGCCACATTATGTGGTCACATTTACAGAAATCAAAGGCTTTTTCAATAAAAATCAACTTAACAGGCCAAGTTACATGTTAACATAGGACTGTTCTTTGATATCACCTTCAAAATTCTTACATCCATTGAATTTGTGAATTTTTGGATAGTTTTTCCTTGAATTTCTTTGCAGGATGTCAGAATAGCCTCCCAAAATTGCTGTTCTAATGTTAACTGCCTTACATCCCCATAGATTTTTAGCTTGAGGATACTCCAAAAGGGCTCAATAAGGTTGAGGTCAGAGGAGGATGGTGGCCATACCTTCAGTTTCTCTGCTTTTATGCCAAAAGCAGCCAATGACTGAGAGGTATTCTTTGTCATGCATAAAGATGATTTTGCTATGAATGTCACAGTTCTTTTTTTGGTACCATGGAAGAAAGTGGTCAGTCAGAAACTCTATATAATTTGCCAAGGTCATTTTTACACCTTCAGGGACCCTAAATGGGCTTATAAGCTCTCTCTCCATGATTTTAGGACAAAACATGACTCCGCCACCTTTTTCTGATGTCGCAGACTTGTTGGGACATGGTGGCCTTCCACCAACCATCCATTACTCCATTCATATGTACAATCCTGAGTTATACGGCACTCATCAGTAAACAAGGGTGTTTTAAAATTAGTCTTTATGTATGTCTGAGCCTACTGCAACCGCTTCCACTTGTGAGAATCGTTTAGAGGTGGCACAATAGAAGATGTATGCAGAACTGCAAGGCTTTGGAGGAAACTACAGTTTGACATTCGCAGGTCTCCAGAGGCACCAGCAGCCTTAAGGTACTGCCACACTAAACGCTCCCGCTAACGATCTCGTTAGCGGCGCATACTAATGAGATCGCTAGCGGGATCGTTTTAATATCGCTAAATGTGTGCCACATTTAGCGATATAGCTAACGACGCTATCGCCGTTAGCGATCTTCTTAGCGATTTAGCGGTACAAAAGTACCGCTAAATCGCTAAGAAAAGGTGCCACACAGCGATACATACTCACCCAGCGGGAGCGCCAGCGACGAGAATAGGGTCCGGATCGTTTCCGGCGACGAGCGAGATCCCAGCAGGAAGCTCGTCGCTGGAAGCTGCCGCACACAGCAACATCGCTAACGGGATCGCTAAATAGTGACGTTTTTTAGCGATCCCGTTAGCGATATTGTTTAGTGTGGCAGTACCTTTAGATATCTGTTTACTGCTTTGTAATTGTATTTAGCTGCTGCTCTCTTAATCTGATTACTTTGTCTGGCAAAAACCTTCCTCATTATGTCTTTATCTGCACAAACACATCTGGGCTCTTTATCAGTCACAAATCTCTTCAGAGTATGATGATCATGCTTAAATTTTTTTGAAATAGCTAATGTTTTCCAACCTTGTCCAAGGTATTGTACTATTTGATGATTTTCGGCGGTAGAGGTATCCTTTTTCTTTCCAATCTTGCTTGAAACCTGTGGCTGCTTAATAATGTGAAACATTTTTCTTGAGTAGTTTTCTGTTAATTGAGCTCACATGGCAAAATTAATTATCATGGGTGTCTGAGATTGATTTCAGTGATCCACAGAGCCTTGAGACATAATACCATCCATGCATTTATTTGAAAAACAAAATGGTACTTGTTTATGACACTTAAATCCAATTTGAAAATCCAACAGTCTTCCCACCTTTGTCACCCTGAGTCATTTTCTGCAGGGTTCCTCTTTCAACCTTCCAGATGGAAAACTCATCAGTCATGGAGTTGGAGCTTTCGCCATGCCATGAACTGCCTCTGCGAGTAGATCAAACTGCTGCTGCAGTTGACAGTGCTGATGCTGGTGGTTCAGTTGCATAAGCAGTTTATTTGTATCCTGCTGTGCCAACTGTTGTTGGTGCTGTTGCAGCTGAGCTTGCACCAGGTGTTTGACCAGGTCCTCCATATTGTCTGACTGTTGTGAATACCTTGGAGGCGACTTCTGAGCTGGGGC
>VIAB01022698.1:22822-36342 GCA_009801035.1 Oophaga pumilio
CGGCGACTTTTGAATCTGACCGACCTGTTTCGCTCAGCTCTAAATAGCACTACTGAGCAGTGTAGTTGTGAATCCAGGTCTGGGATGAGATAAAAAACTAGAAAGCAGCAGCACAATCTCACTGTGCTTCTCCCCTCTCCATAGACCCTATAAGACAGCTGTAATCTGATTCCTCTAAACTGGCAGTCCAAATTGTCTTCAGCAGTATGAATTTTAGCAGTTTTTCAGAGAAAATTATCAGTTCAGGAGGTAGAAGTAGGAGAGAAAGTTTCTTATAAGAGAAGAAAAAAGCATATTGCTCTGATAGAAGGGTTATTTCAATTATTATGCACTTTCAGAAAAAAGATTTTGAATTTTGACAAGCAATGTCTAAATGGAAGGTACGATCACTGGGGCCCCCCCCACCGGGAATTTTTTAGGGGTTTGTGACCAGTCCCATAACCATGGTCTTGGGAGATCTTGAAGTAGGTGAAGAAGGAGAATCAGCCATCACTAGTTTATTGGCATATGATTTTGCTTGTGTTGTTGCCTTCAATCTACATTTTGGATGTTGTTGGGGTTGCAATGATTAGACTCCATCATACATTTAGGGGTGGGGTTTGTGATCTATGGGTGTCCAATTATTACAATTAATCATTGCCCTGGTTAGTTCTGTTTAGGTACAGGTCCATGATAGGAAACTAAGTCTTTGCTTAAGTACAGCCCTTCGATGGTAATGTTGTAAGGAGTCTTACAAGCAATGCTATGTGGGAAAAAATACGCAAATTAGCTCTACTTTAGATGGAATAAACCTGTCTCTTTAGCGACTATAGATTGCTATCCTGCAAGTCAATGTTAGACCAATCTGAGATTTGACTTTGAGACATGACTAGGGATCTCAGCCAAACCAGGCAACCATCTATGGACAGTTTCTGGATTTTTGCTCCTCATCAGTGCAGAATAGGTTTCTTGTTACCTGGCTGAGATGCCCTTGACTTTGAAGCCTGGCTACAAATTTGCAATTTTAATAACGGAGAGAAATTTTTTAACTAGGGACTTTGGCCACAGGTAAATATGATATATGTTCTGCAATTTGAGTAATTAACATAAACGGCAATCTTGGCAATATGCAAGGGCAGAGGAGGCACCAGGAAACTGATCTCACGCAGAAATCCCAGAATGTAAGAAGACATAGTATTTCATGTTTTTTTATGCCTTGCTCATACTGTTGCATTACATCGAACCAATCAGGGTCTATGGGGGTCAAAAAATGTTCTCACCATTTAGTGCAATTAGCTCCAACCGCCTGTCTACTGCACAGCAAAGTGCAGCCAAGATAAGCAAGAAAGAGCCAACTTCAGATTTCTCCTGGTTATTAAACCTAAAATCAGAGCGCTCGTCTGTCTGTGAAAACAGATTGAAAGCAGGAGAGCAGAAACCAGTAAACCCGGCCTGAGGTTTCATTAAATGTCATGTGTGTTTCGATTGCAAATTGCTGTTGGCGTATTCCCATTGTTAAACAGCCAAAAATTACTGTCAGAAGATGGGAGTGAGATGAACGAGAAGACGGATCCAAGGGAATCACAACGTTGTTATATTTTATTGCAGTGTGCCATGAATTTGGCTAAATAAGCTATACATTAGAGTAGATAAGCACAGTGGAGTCACCTATGTCGCCCCAAATGCATTGCCCAATGATATTTCCACCATGACTTCATATTTTATGCATCGTGTGGGATCATTAACCCCTTCCCAGTATGGGACATGTATGTGCGTGTGTATGTTGCAGATGTTTAGAGCAGGCTCAAGAGCTGATCTCTCTCCTTAAGGAACAAAGCCTACACCTGTCTCTAACAGCAGTGATCAGAGCTAGCCCCGATCGCTGCTGTATAGCCATTTAGATGCCAATATCAATCTTTGAAAGCAGCATATAAATTGTTTTAAATGGTGTGGGCATCTGTAACATATCCTACTGTCCCACAATTATGCAACGGATAAAATGATCACAGGTTCAAGTCTGCTGGGACAAGAAAAAAAACCCTTAAAAAAAAAAGTAATTGAAGAGGACCAGGTGCCGATTGTTCCCGAATAGACGGTTCCAGAGATATGGGTCTTTTTATTTAGTACTTGCTTTCATGGTCTTGAACAAGTGGGGTGTGGTAATTGAGTAGAGCATCCTAAAGGCACCCCCTTATTGAATCATATGAGTGACACCCCCTTGGTAAATAGTATGAAAACTAGCACTAAATACCAGATTTTGTCAGGTGAGAGGCTGAGTGGTGGTTCTCCTGCTCCTGTCCTTGACCATAGACCACTGTTGTGGCCGATGTACTGGAACTTGTGAATCGAGTCACACCAACTAATACGTGCCGACACAGAGAATAATTTTACCAGATCGTTTTTACTGCAAAATGATACCCAAAAAACAAGTAACAGAATTGAGATTATTTAATCTTTTCACCATACTGATTTTTTCTCCCCATTTTTCAATATATTATATGGTAATAAGAATAATGTCATTCAGAACTACAGCTCATCACTCAAAAAACAAGTCCTCATAAGCCAGCTGAAAAAAAAAAATTATGGCTATTGGTAGAAGAGGAGGAGAAAATGAAAGATGGCTCCAGGGTTAAACTTTTAAAATTGCAAACTTTGTATACTGAAACTACTCATTCTGTATAACAAATGTGGAAGCAATGGTTTTGTGAATAGGAGAATCGGAAAAAGTGGTGCAGATGGGATCAAGTGTTTTGGTGCACATCAAATCAATTGAAAGAAAGGATCTTCTTCTGTGCTTCACTGGAAAATGGGGTGGCCAGACACATAGCTGGAGTCATCTGGCAAATAGAAAGCAAAGGGGTACTCTTTTTTACCTTGAGCGGACTGCAAAATTGGGAAAAGAAGAAAGCTCCGAACACTGCACTGTAGCGTGTAAGCTCTTATGGTCAGCAGGGTCCTATCTCTCTCCTGTAGAGTATAAGCTCTTATGGTCAGCAGGGTCCTCTCTCTCTCCTGTAGAGTGTAAGCTCTCATGATCTGCGTTGTTCTCTCTTTCTTGTAAAGTGTAAGCTCTTATTGTCAGTGAGGTTTTCTCTTTGTCTCCTGTAGTATGTAAAGGAAAGATGTGTATCTTTGTACCGTGTTAGCCAGTAGATAGAAAAATATTAACTGGTCCAATATTTATGGCCACAACTGTTTATCCTTCTCCCATATTGATAGTTCTGCTTCACGTCACTTGTCTTATCTATTGCATTGTTTCTGTGCTGTGTTGTGTATAAATATGTGATTCTTCAGATTTTGTATTAGTTTAGCCTGATGAAGAGACCTGAGTAGTCTGGAAAGCTTGCAATTTGTTACCATCTTTTCAGTTAGCCATTAAAAGGTATCAACCACTGAGGACTCTCAATTCTAATTTTTTTTCTGTAGTATGTAAGCATTTATGGGCAGTGGAGTCCTCTTTATCTCTGAAAGAGTATAAGCTCTTATGGCAAGCAGGATCCTCTCTCTCTCTCATGTAGAGTGTAAGCTCTTATGGTCTATTAGGTCCTCTGTCTTTCACCTGCAGAGTAGCTCTCTTCTGTAGAGCGTAAGCACTCATGATCTGCAGGCTTCTCTCTCTCTTGTAGAGTGTAAGCTCTTATGGTCAGTGGGATCCTATCTCTCTCCTGTAAATTGTCATCTCATGGTCAGCAGGGTCCTCTCTCTCCTGTAGAGTGTAAGCTCTTTTTGTCAGCAGGGTCCTCTCTCTTCTGTAGAGTGTAAACTCTTATGATCAATTGGTTCCTTTGTCTCTCCACCTGCAGAATATACAAATGACAAAAGACTGACTGGTACATCCAAACTAGTGTGAATAGGTGCATAACCAGGAGCAGCTACCTCCATATACAATATACAAAAAAAGGTTGCACTCTATTGTGCTAAAGCATGTCAATGTGAAATATGAATAGCAATACGGCTTTTGAATACTGAAAAAAAATTAGATGCTTTGCACAAAATTTGGCCAAATTATGTCTGCCCATCAACCATCGTCAAGGTGGTCTCAAAGACTGATGGGTCCCTATCTATATGAATACCTTAGAGCTGAGCCAGATGGCCGTATTTCTCGAGAATCGCATCATAAAACTGTACTGGCTGTCAGCTCTCCTGACCTGAGCTTGACAACTGCATAGAAATACATCATACTGTCTTGCTCAGGTCAGGAGAGGTGCCAGGCCAATCCGTGCAGTGTGATACGATTCTCCCACAAGAAATACGGCATTCTGGCTCAGCCCTTAGGTTGATGTCTGAATTCCTGGGTGAATGTGGACTCCTCTCTCAGGAAAGCCTGCATTCATAGGTAGGTAGGAACCTGCTGCAATGAAAATCACCATATGCTGAAGGGCGGAGTGCTCAGTCAGTAAGCTAACATACAAATCACAAAAGACTGACTGGCACATCCAAGCTGGTGTGAATAGGTGCATACCAGGAGCAGCTACGTCAATATACAATATACAAAAAAAGGTTGCACTCTATCTTGCTAAAGCATGTCTATGTAAAATATTGAAATATATGAAATATGAATAGTAATATGGCTTGAGAGAGGTGTCCGCATTCACCCAGGAATTCAGACATCAGCCTAAGAGATGTATTCATATAGATAGGGACCCATCAGTCTTTGAGACCACCTTGACGACGGTTGATGGGCAGATATAATTTAGCCAAATTTTGTGCAAAGTGTATCATTTTTTCCCCTAGTATTCAAAAGTCGTATTGCTATTCATATTTCATATATTTCACATTGACATGCTATAGCACGATAGAGTACAACCTTTTTTCGTATATTGTATATGGAGGTAGCTGCTCCTAGTATACACCTATTCACACTAGCTTGGATGTGCCAGTCAGTCTCTTGTTATTTGTATGTTAGCTCTCTGACCGAGCACTCCACCCTTCAACATGTGGTGATTTTAATTGCAGCAGTTTCCTACCTACCCATGAAATGCAGGCTTTACTGAGAGAGGTGTCCATATTCTCCCAGGAATTCAGACATCAGCCTAATAGAGGTATTCATATAGATAGGGACCCATCAGTCTTTGAGACCACCTTGACGATGGTTGATTTACAAACATAATTTGGCCAAATTTTGTGCAAAGCATCTCATTTTTTTTCCTAGTATTCAAAAGCCGTATTTCTATTCATATTTCATATATTTCACATTGATATGCTTTAGTACAATAGAGTGCAACCTGCAGAATATAAGCTTTCATGATCAGCGGGGCCCTCTCTCTCTTTCTCCTGTAATGTGTAAGCTCTTATGATCAGCGGGGTCCTTTCTCTTTTTCTCTCTCTCTTTCCTGTAAAGTGAAAGCTTTTATGGTCAGCTAGGTCCTCCCTCTCTCTCCTGTATAGCGTAAGCTCTTAAGGTCAGCAGGATCCTATCTCTCTCTCCTGAGAAATGCAAGTGCTTATGGTCAGCAGGATCCTCTTTGTCCTGTAGTGTGTAAGCTCTTGTGGTCAGCAGGGTCCCCTCTCTCCTACAGAGTGTAAGCTCTTATGGTCAGCAGCATCCTATCACTCTCCTGTAGAGTGTAAGTGCTTATGGTCAGCAGGCGCCTCTCTGTCTCTCCTGTAAAGTGTAAGCTCTTATGGTCAGTGGGATCCTCTCCTGTAGGGTGTAAGCTCTTATGGTAAGCAGGGTCCTCTCTCTCCTACAGAGTGCAAGCTCTTAAGGTCAGCAGAATCCTCTTTCTTCTGTAGAGTGTAAGCTCTTATGGTCAGCAGGGTCCTCTCTCCCTTATGTAGCGTGTAAGCTCTTATGGTCAGCAGTGTCCTCTCTCTCCTGTAGAGTGTAAGCTCTTATGGTCAGCAGGGTCCTCTCTCTTCTGTAGATTGTAAGCTCTTATGGTCAGCAGGGTCCTCTCTCTCTCTTGTAGAGTATAAGCTCTTATGGTCAGTGGGGTCCTCTCTCTCCTGTAGAGTGTAAGCTCTTATGATCAGCAGGGTCCTCTCTCTTCTGTAGAACGTAAGCTCTTATGGTCAGCACTATCCTCTCTCTACTGTAGAGTGTAAGCTCTTATGGTCAGCAGGATCCTCTTTCTCCTGTAGCGTGTAAACTCTTATGGTCAGCAGAGTCCTCTCTCTCCTGTAGAGTATAAGCTCTTATGGTCAGTAGGATCCTCTTTCAACTGTAGCGTGTAAGCTCTTATGGTCTGCAGAGTCCTCTCTCTACTGTAGATTATAAGCTCTTATGGTCAGTGGAGTCCTTTCTCTCCTAGAGAGTGTAAGCTCTTATGGTCAGCAGGATCCTCTTTCAACTGTAGCATGTAAGCTCTTATGGTCAGCAGAGTCATCTGTCTACTGTAGAGTATAAGCTCTTATGGTCAGCAAGATCCTTTCTCTCCTAGAGAGTGTAAGCTCTTATGGTCAGCAGGGTCCTCTCTCTCTTGTAGAGTGTAAGTTCTTATAGCTATCAGAGTTGTCTTTCTCTTCTGTCAAACATATATAATTACAAGATTTCCAGTATTGAGAATCGCACAAATTTATTTTCCGCAAATCAAATTTTTGGGGAAAATTCTGAAAATTTGTCTTTCAAAAGATTAGCTCATTTCTACTGGAAACATTTACAAGTGTGGTTAAGGTATAGCTGCCCCTACACTGTCTTTATCTGCCTGTCCCTGACAAGATATGCTTAACTTCTCCTGCTCTAAACAACAACAAAAACTGAAATAAGGAACATATGCTGGAGCAGAAGGCATCGGGAGGGCGGCTGCATGGATGGGCGCCTTCTCTCTCTTTAGGGAATCTTTAAGGGTCTGATCTAAATGACTGCTGTAAAATTATGAAGAATATTGTAGTAGAGGTGGGAAAATAAACATCTGATGTAGTAAAGCAGAGAGGACACATTGTGACACCACTGCTTTCTAACCATCCAAACATCCCTGATGTGTTAATATACAAAAATCATTTCCAGAGTAGTTAAAGAAATTGCAGACAAGTGGCCAATCACTTAAAAAAATAGCCCATAAATGTTTCATTATGCTGTGTCTTGAATGCTCCCCCCATTTACGTGCTCAAATTAAAATCCAAATTAGAGGACACTGAGGGGCTCGAGAACTTGCTGGAAACTTATCCCAAATGATGAAGTCTCTTAAGTACAGCAAAGGGGATGAGTTGTGAACATAGGCATTGGCTTATACCTTAAGGGTCACAATGCAATTTCTCCCTCCGGACTCCATGGGTCTGTGATAGTATTGATCTACTCTTCTCATATGGAACATTTGAGCTCCTCCTTGGCTCTGTTATCCATGAGGAAATACAACCACTTTCCCCACACTAAATTTACACCAGTGAACAAGACATGGATACACTTCCATACAGTCAGATCAAAATTCTGTTTGTCCTTCTTCCTACTAAATTGATTATTCTGAATTTTTTAAGTTATCACTGATCCACAGCATAGGGGGAGATCATTTGTAGATCAGTGGGAGTCAAACTGCTTTGACCACCACTGATCCTGAAAGCAAGTGTTATGGGCTTACCTGGTGAGGTGGAGTCTACAAGTTATAGGTCCGAGTAAGCAGCTTAGATCGAAGGCGATGGTGCAGCGGATCAGCATTTGTACTTGGATCAGCGAGGACTAGCACAGCAGGGTATGTAGGAGGCCGATAGGCAAGAGGAGCTAAGAGCTCTAGATGCTGCTGAGGCAGATGTGCTTCAGCAGAGACAAAGTTGTGAACAAAATCAAGAACAATTGAGAGGACTTGGTTATCTGGAATCTTAATTAACCTACAACAACTGAACTGAGCTTGGTAGTAAATGCTGGTAGCTGAGTACAAGTCAGGGGTAGCTGGGAAGATAATTAGACACCCAGATGGAAGATTGCACTAAACTTTCAAACACGTGGCAGCAGCCACCACAATAGTCAGGCAGCAAGCAGCTGGCTGAGCCATCCTTATGAGGCTTTGGATGAAGACATCAGAGGAGTATGCCACAGAACCTGGCGTGGACTAGCACAGAGCACATGACCTTAAAACAAGGTTCATGCTTGGAAACTCTCCAATGTGGCTGAATTACAAGAATTCTGCAAACATGAGTTGATAAAAATTCCTCCAAAGCGTTCTAAAAGACTCATTGCCTGTTATCGCAAATGCTTAATTGCAGTTGTTGCTGCTAAGGGTGGCCCAACCAGTTATTAGGTTTAAGTGGCAATCACTTTTTCACACAGGGCCCTGTAGGTTTGGATTTCTTTTTCCCTTAATAATAAAGATCTACATTTAAAAACTACATTTTGTGATTACTGGTGTTATCTCTGTCTAATATTTACATTTGTTTGCTGACCTGAAACATTTAAGTGTGACAAATATGCAAAAGATTAGGAAATCAGGAAGGGGGCAAACATTTTTTCACACCACTGTCTTTAGAGTCTTTATGTACCAAAACAACTAATGTTGTCCTGCATTGGGCATAAGACTGGAAGTAACTTGCCGGGATGTGGAATGGAGTGACTACCAGATAATAAGGCACCTATTTGCATACACCTCTATTAGTAAGAGTTTTTTTTATTTTTTAAATTTTTCAAGTATATTCTTGCCTATAAAAAATATCAATGTATTCTACACAAAAATCTAAGACACCTAACCATAAAAAAATAGAGCTAAAAATTAGATTATGCCACAGTGAACTCACCATACTTGATAGGGGGCTGCAAACTTTAATCTAGAAGACTATCTTGATGAGAGTCGTCAAGACATAAAAATAATATATATACCTGCCACTGGGATGTAATGCTATACATGTAGGCTGGATCAAGTACCGTTTCATTTCCTCCCTTACCATACCTTTCCTATGCCCCATTTGTGGACCCTTCACCTTTAATAAACTGCGCAGATTGAGTATTTAGGTGCTGGCCAGTCTCACTGTCTGTCCTCCTAGAGGTTCCCGGTGAGTTCATAGTGGAACTATATTAGAAGATGCCGAGAGAGTTTGCGACCTGTGAGTTCATGTCACTTAGCTGCATGACTTTTTCACTTTACCGTAATCAGATATCTTATTCCTAATATTGCACATTTTCAATTTTACAGAAGGCGTCTTTCTTACATATTAGAAGGGTCTCTTGTCAATAAGCAGATCGCAAAGTATTCTCCTGTGATCAGCTGAGATCTGTGCGGAAACCTAATAGCAAGTGTTTGATTTCCCTGCAGAGCCTCCACAGGAGAAATGAAGCATTACACAGTGTCTGAGTAATAGAGGGCAGGTCAGGTTCTCCAGAGGGAGAGACACTCTTAGTAACCGCTCTACACTTTGGTCAGGACTTAGGATACATAATAAGGTTGTTCTGTGATGAGCTACCAAGGAGCAAGGGACGTATATATAATACTATTTGGCTATGTGCACAGAACTTTGAAAATCTCAAGTTTTTCAAGCAATGGAAACCACAGAAACCACCAAAAAAAATCTCAGAAAATGCTCAAAAGAGTGAAGATATGCATTTCCATGTAAAAACGACTTTGCTTTTCATATGTTCAGTCTTTTGGACATCTTTTAACCTTTTCAGGTTTTAAAAATGCCACATGGTTAAAAGATGTAGCCAGTCCATTCTTCAGGCACACTATATACTTGACAATACAAGTCAATGCGAAAGCTCAGTAGATGAATGTAAAATGCCAGGACATCTTTTAGAGTGCTTTGCCATTGTTTTTGTTTAAAAAATGTTAATGGTTTCTTTATTATTCAATGAAGTGAAAAAAATATATAAAAAAGTGTCACAAAAACTGTAGAAAACGTTTAAAAAAACAACAGCTGTAGAAACTGCAGAAAAAAAGCACAGGAAATGACCAAGAAGTGCCACAAAGGCACTTCAGGAAAAAAAAGTCAAACTTCCTAAAGAGTTATCTGGTTTAAAAGGTGTTTAAAGGGAACCTGTCACCACATTTTTGGGATATAAGCTGTGGCCACCGCCATTAGGGGCTTATCTACAGCATACTCCTTAGCCACACGGCAAGACCTGGGAGGGACGGAGCACTATTTGCTTCCTGGAGAGCAGATTTTCCTAGAATAGCTTGCGGACTTCATATACAGAGCCCCTATGCGCTAAAAGAGCAGAATCCCCCATCAAGTGACATCATTTCGGAAATTGTACCCCTTTGGTAATTTATCTACAGGTGTAGTGACAATTTTGACTCTATGGGTATTTTCCAGAAACAAGCAGCAGTGGATGTTGCTGAGTGAATATTGCAAACTGCCGTTGCAGTGACCAGTACATTGTACTGACCAGTATGTTATGCCCAGATCATGATTCTGGAGACATGCAACTGTAAATTAGGTGGGCTCTCATCGCTACAGAAATGCCAAACATGTGGATGCTAAATGTGGTTTAGGCACACTGCACTGTGGGACTCAATAGAGAGAAGGGCAGTGGAATTGGTAGTGCAGACTTTGTTGGATTTCTTATGGCGGGCAAAGAGCTATAGCACTTTTACATAGCCTTTGTGTGGAGCCCCTGAGGGTTCAGTCTCCACAGAGGTGTTGCATCTCATCCAGAGGTGTGACACCCCACTCCCAGGTAAGGAGGGAGCACTCCTTAGACTCCAACACTTGCATCCAACACACCTTGCCAGCTGAGCATACGGACGTACCTTACAGGAGGATGGTCTGACTCAGACTGGTTAGTGTTTTTGGGTGGGTGGAGCTTAGGCAGCAGCAAGAGAGGAGAGGAGAAGCTTAGAGGGCAGAACTCTCCTGGGAGTCTCTCTGAGTAGAGCCAAACTTAGGAGCTCCTGAAGTCAGCGAAAGGGTCCAAGGGCATGGACAGGGACAATTCCATCCGTGGCCCCATCCGTGATAGGAAGGACCAGGCCATCAAGGTACGGCCCCTAGATTAGTGGGAAAGCTTTATGTCCTGCTAGTAAGCCGATGGCGGTGATCACTTTATGGGTCATTGCCACAACTGCCAGCAGCATCCCCTGGAAGGAAGCTATATAGGACCAAGGACGTACAGACCTAATCTGTTTCCCAACAGGACCACAGCTTCTGATCTGAAGGACTGCATGGTGAGGTGCTAGGAAGAAAGGAGTAGAAAAGCACAGAGAGTGAAGGCCAGGAAAGGAACACACTGAAAGGGAGTCTTGGTAAGTGCGACCAATCTACCTGGGGGGGTTGCTGGACCACTCGCCCAGAGGACACAGTGTCAAGCGGGCATCTGTACTGCGCATAACAGAACTGTGAGTAAAAACCCTGAAACTGCACTCAGACTGTCTCCCTGATTATTCCAGCGTCGCACATCTCCCTGCAACACTCCTCAGCACCATTCCTCAAATACCTAATATCTACCTGCCCTGGAAGGACATAGCCTCACCTGTAGGAGGTTTACCAACTAGCTTCATAACACCATCCCTTCCAAAGGATCTGCACAGCAGCGCTGGTCACCCTGACCAGACACTACAGGTGGCGTCACGAATCACTAACATTATCCCCTGTAAATATAATCCCCCTTTTTAGTGAGAAACACGGACCGAGTCGTGGCTACCGTGACATCCCCCATAGAAGTCGATAGGCTCGGATCCGAGTACCCCACGGCCCTGGCGGGCGACTCATTTCCACTACCAGTAACATGGAAGTCCACAATATTTCTGCTATTAGGTGACAGAGCTGAGCGGGGACTTGCTTTTTTTGTGGATTGAGTTGAAGCTTTTATTGGGAACATTTTGCATAACTTTTGGGATCACATTTGTTCCACGCTCTACACTGAGCACTTACTTTGGGGTTTCCATCTAAATCTCCTAGTGATGTGATTAAGATGAAACCCGCGTAAGGATCCATTCGCTATAATTAGGCAGCAGAGTTACTCTGAACTCCATCTGGCCTCTATTTAACGATGTCCGTTGGATCATAGGCCACATGGCATTCACAGTGCCTCCAGCTTCCTCATTGTAGGGAATTCTGTACGAATCACATATTTTAGAAATTTCCAAGGAAACCCTTGTGTAAGTGCTCACCGCAGAGTGCAGGATAAATATGAGCCAAGCCATATTGCGATCTTTGGGAGGCAGAATGAACAAATGAACAGTAGGTGAAGAATAGGTTTTATTTATTTTTTACGCCATTTCTCATGCGGTATAAGTGATTAGATGACTATATTCTTCGAATCTGTGCCATTACAGCGATACCAGATTTAAATAGTTTTTTTATGCTTGGCTGTGGTCACACACCAAAAGACGATTTTTGAGAGCTATAATTTTTCTATATTTCGGCCTACAGAGTCATACGACCTTTTCTTACTTTCGACTTTGCAAAAACTTTTGCTGTTTCTATTATTCATTCTTGTCTGGACTATTGTAACTCTCTACTAATTGGTCTCCCTCTTACCAAACTCTCCCCTCTCCAATCTGTCCTCAATGCTGCAGCCAGGATCATATTCCTCACCAATCGTTATACCGATGCCTCGACCTTGTGCCTGTTCTTACAATGGTTACCCATCCACTCCAGAATTCAGTATAAACTTATCACTCTCACCTACAAAGCACTCAATGGCTCAGCACCACCTTACATCTCCTCCCTCGTTTCAGCCTACCACCCTACCCGTGCCCTCCGTTCTGCTAATGACCTGAGGTTAACATCCTCAATAATCAAAACCTCCCACTCTCCTCTCCAAGACTTTTCACGTGCTGCGCCAATTCTTTGGAATGCACTACCCAGGTTAATACAATTAATCCCCAATCCCCACAGTTTTAAGCGTTCCCTAAAAATGCATTTGCTCAGACTGGCCTACCGCCTCAATGCATTAACCTAACTATCCCTGTGTGGCCCATTCAAAATTTCTACCATAACCAGGTTCCTCGCATCATGTTCTCACATGCTTTATGCATTTAATAGCCCTCTGTGTCTGTACTGTTACATACTTAGACTATTAACTGGTTCAAGCAGCATTACAGGAACACCTGATTCGTCCACTATGGCTGGTCCGAACAATGAAAGCATTTGTTACCATCGACCTTCCGTGTCTCCCCTTTTTCCTCATAGATTGTAAGCTTGTGAGCAGGGCCCTCATTCCTCTTGGTATCTACTTTGATCTGTGTTTATTGTTATGCTGTAATGTCTATTGTCTGTACAAATCCCCTCTATAATGTAAAGCGCTGCAGAATATGTTGGCGCTATAGAAATAAATTTATTATTATTATGTGAGGGCTTGTTTCTTGTGGGACGAGTTGACATTGTTCTTGGTACCATTTCCGGGCACATGGAATTATCTGATCACTTTCTATTTTGATTTTTGGGATTCAGAAAGAACAAGAACCAGCAATTCAGGAATAGTTGTTTTTTTATGTCATTTTACACGTGCATGTGGTTAAATTGATAAGGCAGCTTTAATCTTTGGGGCAATACGATTACAGCGATACCTCATTTATATAGTTTTTATGTTTTGCCGCTTTTACACAATAAAAACTATTTGGCAAGAAAAATAATTACGGTATTTTTGTATCGCTTTATTCTGAGAACTATAACTGTTTTTTATTTTTCTGCAGATGGAGCTGTATTGTGTCTTGGTTTCTTGCGGGACAAGATGA